>MU227573.1:1290474-1302236 GCA_018584345.1 Thuja plicata
AACACTTACTTGACAAAGGTACATCAAACCCCCCCCCCCATGAAACTTTATAATATAGTGCGAGTACAACCAGGCACAAAATGTGTGGGATCCCAAGCATGCATGATGACTCTTTATCTCAGTGCATTTACAAAAAAGCTACAGAAAAAGATGTATACAATATCCAAAAAAGAAATGATCCCAAGACCTGAAACAACCAAGATATCCAGCAGAATGCCTAGAAAAGAAAAAAACTGAATAAAAGATACCTGGAGCAAATTCTAGGTTTGAGACCCATAGAAGAAGAAGGAGAATAGAACCAGCTTTCCGATGCCATGCGAAAGTCAAAAAATAGAGTCTGGAGGAGAAAGATATGGCAACCGAAGTGAAAAATGGAACCTTGAATTTGACTAGAAAAAAACCTACAAGACAACAAAATCAGAAAACCAAACCTATAAAATCAAGTCGGGCTCGGAACTAGCTTTCCGACGATACCTTGTTTGGGGAAAAAAGCCTTTGTTTGCTCAAGATATGAGCCAAAAACCACCAGGAGGTCAAAAACCAAAAGAACCTCCAAGAAACCTCAACCAAATGGTGGGGCCCTACTAAATTGGTGATTTCCTCCAAACTGGTGTGCCTCCAAATTTGGTAGAAAATTTTAAAAAAAAATTATGAAAAAAATAAACAAGAAAAAATGCATGTCTTTTTTTTATTAAAGAAAAAAACAAAAAAAACTTTCATTTTTTATTTTAAAAAAATGAGTTGGGGGCCCATGGCCTTGGGTCCTGCAGGTACCCATGGGGCCCACAGCCTTGGGGCCTGCGGTTACCCTTGGGGCCCGCGGTCCTTTGGCCTCCATGGACCCTGTGGGGCCCACGGCCTTGGGGCCTGCCTCCCCACAAATAATATATATATATTTTTAAAAAATTTCTTGCCTTCACCTCGATTTATGTGCCTAGAAAATGGGCATGTGCAATTTTTTTTCCTCAAATGACAACTTTGCCCAAATTTGACGTGTCTATTATGGAAATAGGTGTTTTCAGGCATTTTGAGCACATCCGTGAGGTCGGTTTGTGCCCAAAGTGCTCCAAATAAAAAATCTCCTCCAGATCCAAAGAAGAACTTTAGAAAAATTAAAAACCTCGGCGGTCTAGAAAATCTTCAAAAAACCTAAGAACAGGCTACTCTAGCAAGGCTCTGATACCATGTTAAAATTCAAAGAATTCATAAGCCAAGATCGCATGTAGCAAAATACCTGTCACAAAGGCAAAGAATGGAGACAAAACTCACATAGATCTGAAAGATGAAAAATATTCATTCAGGGAGAGAAATGAGGGAATTACAAAAGAATTGATAATTACAAAGTGATCAATCCTAACAAAGGAGATCAAAACACTAAGAAGGGTGGAGAAACCTAGGTTGCATGAATAATTAATAAAAGAATTAATTATTGCATGCCTAAAGTTTAGCTTAAGTGAACTAAAGATAAAAAGGTGACTTAACAATTAAATGAATAATGATTTAATTAATAAGTGAAAATGTGACTTAATAATTAAATCAATAGTGATTTAATTAATAAGTGAAAATACATTTTTACTCTAACAGGTCATGTGACATAATTATTTTTTAGAGAAGTGGTGAGACTACATGGTCTGCCGAAGAGCATAGTTTCAAATCAAGACACTAAGTTTGTTGGGTATTTTTGGAGGATATTGTGGAAAAAGCTAAAAAGACATTTGAAGTTCAGCTCAACACACCATCCATAAACTGATGGACAGATAGAAGTGATGAATAGGAGTCTGGGAAACCTATTGAGATGCTTAGTTGGAGATAAACCTAAGGGGTGGGATTTGATTTTATCACAGACATAATTTGCATTTAATAATTACGTCAATAGGAGCACTGGTAAATCACCATTCCAGATTGTATATGGAAGTAGTCCTAGAAATGCTTCAGAGTTTAAGGAGGTTGGGAAAAGGAGAAAAGAGTAGTGCCAAAGCTGAAGACTTTGCAGAACACTTGAATAATTTGCATGAAGAGGTGAGGAAGCTTATTAATAAAATGAATATTCAGTGCAAGGCCAAGGTAGATAAAAAAAGGAGACAAGGAATTTCAGATTGGAGATGAAGTCATGGTTCATTTGAGAAAGGAGAGATTTCCAGTGGAAACATACAATAAGTTGAAGACGAAGAAATTGGGACCATACAAAAATGTGAAGAAGCATGATTTAGGAAATGCTTATGAAGGAGAGTGGCCCAGTGAATTCAATATTTTACCTGTGTTTAATATTTTATGTTTGATAGAGTATCATGAAGGCAATATGGAAGATGAAATAGTAGAAGCACAATGGAACATTCCAACACCTACTTCAGCCATAAAAGAGATAAATGATATCTTGGATAGTTGTGTGGGTAGAATAACAAGAAACAAACAATATGAAGAGTATCTAATCGAATGGAAAGGACGACCTATTGAAGATTCATCGTGGCTATCAAAGTAAAAGGTTGACCGCCTTGGTTTTCCTTTGCACACCTCAGATGCGACAAGGTCGCTTCTCAAATTATCCTGGGTGCCTAATGCAGGAGCATCCAAGGTGTAAGAGAAATCTTGCATCACCAAACAATATTGTCTAGCTTTTCAATAAGGGATATCTTTGGACAGGGTTACTATTTTGGCAAGTTTATTGTTTTTAGTAAGCCTTTTGTTTGAGCACAAATTGTTCCAATTTCTTTTGTGGAGGTTCTTTTTGGATAAATAAGTTTTCCAGTAAAGTTTCATGGCAAGATCAAGTATGGTTTTGAAGATATTGAATTTTCTATTTTGGTGGGGTGGTACAAAAACTCTGATCTCAGTTTTGAAGGCTTTAGAGGCTCCAAAAGGGGTCAAACTTTGATTAGTTGGTTTAGTGCGAGCCGAGGTTGTAGAGCGCTTCTTGGGATTTATGAAATGGGGTATAATAGCCAATTGACTCGACAATTCACAAGTTATGGTTGTTAGGAACCTGTGTGTTCCTTCTGTTTATTTTGTTAGTGTAGTGTTGTTGGACACATATGCTTTGTAAGTTGTCCCGTGAGTATATTTTATTATCCCACATGCATAGGTAGTATTACTTTTCTAGATCATACTTAGTATATAAGAGTATGTTGAGGCCTTTGATGGGCACCGATGAATTTATTGTATTAAGCTTGCTCAAAGGAGGTTACCCCCTCGAAGTGGCACGTGATCAATAGATTCACTCTGAGTTATGCTATTGCTCTATATTCTGTTATTTTGTGCATTCTCACCATATTGCTGCAAGAGGTTCCTCTCATTTGGTATCAGAGCACTTTCTTGGGCTCTCTAGGTGGAAATTACGTCAAATTATTTTCGTCATGGCCTTTAGGTTCCTTTCAATTCCAATATTTCTTGTTATTGCAATACTTCTTTTCAGTTATTCCGTATTTGAGTGATTTTCCCTGAGTCGATTGTGTCAAAAAAAAAGAGTAAATTTTTTTTTGTTTTTTAGCCATAGCTTCCTTGCTTTCTTCCCGTTTCCTCTCACAGTTCCTTAGAACCCCTAAAATACCGTTTCGCATATTTCCTTCCTTGACAACCCTATCCAAAATTCTACACATCAAAGCCCTGAATCCCTCATTTATCTAATTTTAGGGTTTTCCCTATCTTTTTCGCTTCTCATCCAATCGCCACCAAATTGGGCCATAAGGTTCAATTCCTAATTCTGCTCCCTTGTCCCTCTTGGACCGCTTGTCTCATTTCGCCTCCCCAACCCTGAAACCCCCATTTTTATTTTTTCCTTTTCATCAGAAAGTGTCTAACCACTCGTCAAACACCCATTTCCCATATGAGTTTTCCCCAAATCCAAGTTTTCCCTAACTGAAAAAGTTTCTGTTTCTCATTTTCTACCAATTTCAAAAAAAAAAGCTTTATGGTTGTTACACATACAGGAGCAAAAATCATGGAGGAAGAACTTGCATCCCTCAAAACCAAACTTCAAGATCTGGATGACAAATTTCTTGGCCTCACCCTTCAGCATTCAGCCATGAACCTAAACCATTTTGGAGATGCTGGGTTCTCTTCTGGCAATTTTCGTGGACTGAAGCTTGATTTTCCTCGATTCAATGGTACTGATCCGACTGGATAGATTTACAGGGCAGAATAGTATTTCAGCTTGCATAATACTTTGGATAACAACAAAGTCCCGCTTGCATCTTTTCATTTGGAATGTAAAGCTCTTCAATGGTTCTGTTGGTACATCAAGGCTAATGTAGACCCAACATGGACAGAATTGTGCACACTCCTTTTGGAGCGCTTTGGCCCTAGTGCTTTTGATGACTTCACAGGAGCACTCACTAAACTGCACCAAACAGGCACTGTAAGAGAATACCAGACAAAGTTTGAAAAATTAGCTAATCACACAGAGGGATTGTCTGATGAATTCTTCCGCAGTTGTTTTGTAAGTGGTTTGAAGGATGCACTTCGCTATGAAGTCAAAATGTTCTGACCCACTACAATGATGGAAGCCCTTGGGTTGGCTAAGTTAGCGAAGGAAAAGATTAGTGCTCTACAACATTCCAGATCCAATTTTGTTCCATTCAAAAATACGAGTTCTCACAACCCTCAAGTCATGCCAGCTCCTAGAACTACTCCTATCAAGCACTTGTCTGAAATAGAGATGCGGGCCAAGCAAGAAAAATGGCTTTGTTATAATTGTGATGAGAAAGGGTCCTGGGGCCATAGATGTGTTCAACAAAAGCTCTATCTCTTGGATGTGGATTCTCCACCTGAACTGGGAGAATATGTAGATGCTCATGAAACATTGGACGATGAGGTTGAGCCTCAACAGCCTGAACCTCCTTCGCCAGAAGCTCAACCAGAGATATATGTCCATGCTTTGGTAGGAGTCACTACTCCACAAACCATGCGGGTCCAACATTTCTTCAAGAAGATCCCTCTTATTATACTCATTGATTCTGGTAACACTCATAACTTCATTGACCCCCAAATAGCCAAACAGGCTGATTGATTTGTCCATCCCAGCTCTAGCTTTGAAGTCATGATTGCCAATGGGGGCACTTTACCTTGCAAAGGGAAATGTCACAATGTGTGTATCTCTATTGGAGATTATAACCTACGCTCTGACATGTTTTCCTTGCCCTTAGGTGGCTGTGATGTGGTTTTGGGTGCCCAATGGTTACGCACTCTTGGCCCCATTTTATGGGATTTTTCTGAACTTTGGATGCAGTTTTCAGCCAATGGGCAACAACACACTTTGAAAGGCTTACAGTCGGGGTCTCTCAGCATCATCAATTCACATCGTATGGAAAAAATTCTTAAGAAGCATTCACATGGTGTCATCACTCAGCTCCATTCCATTCAGATGCAGCCATCAGCGGTCTCTAGTACTCCTGCAGATCTCCAAAAATTTTTGGATAAGTATTCAGGTGTATTTGCTGAACCTGTGGGATTACCCCCTTCTCGCCCAAAGGACCATCATATTCATCTCCTTCCTAGCAGTGTTCCACCCAACATCAGGCCCTACCGCTACCCATTTCATCAGAAGACTGAAATCGAGATGCTCGTTCGTGACTTACTGAAGCAAGGTATTATTCGCCCTAGTACCAGTTCCTTTTCTTCTCTAGTTCTACTTGTCTGCAAAAAAGATGGGTCATGGCAACTCTGCATTGATTTTTGAGCACTTAATCATCTCACTATAAAGGATAAGTTTCCCATTCTGGTTGTTGATGAACTTGTTGATGAGCTTCATGGGGCTCATTTTTTCTCCAAGTTGGATCTTCGTTCTGGGTATCATCAAATTTGGGTTAATGAGGAGGATACAACTAAAATAGCCTTCTGCACCCATGATGGTCACTATGAATTTTTAGTCATGCCCTTTGGCCTCACTAATGCTCCTTCAACATTTCAGGCAGTGATGAATAAAATATTTCGGCAATACCTCCGAAAATTCATTCTAGTCTTCTTTGATGATATTCTCATATATAGCAAAACCTGGGTTGAGCATCTCCATCATCTGGAGCTTGTAATGCAACTTCTCTCTGATCATCAACTTTGTGCAAAACTATCTAAATGTGTGTTTGGCCAGGAGGAATTGGAGTATCTCGGGCATATTGTTGGACACCAAGGGGTTCGGGTGGATCTTACAAAAATAGATGCCATGAAAAATTGGCCGCATCCTAAAACTCTCAAGAGCCTTCGGGGTTTTTTTGGGGCTGACTGGCTATTACCGCAAGTTTGTCAATAATTACGGGAAGATTGCAGCACCATTGACAACTATGTTAAAAAAGGATGCCTTTACCTGGACCCATGTTGTTGAGAATGCGTTTGAACAACTGAAACAAGCTATGTGCAGTACACCTGTTCTCACTATGCCTTTTTTTTCCAAGCCCTTCACTATTGAGAGTGATGCTTGCGGCAATGGACTGGGTGTTGTTCTCCTTCAAGATGACCATCCTATTGCATTCACTAGCAAATCCCTTTCTGGTAAGAATCTAGCCCTCTCTACTTATGAAAAAGAAATGATGGCTATTTTGCATGCTGTACAGAAGTGGCGGCCATACCTCCTAAGGAGTCATTTTTGCATCAGGACCGATCACCAAAGTCTGAAATACTTCCTAGAACAACGGGTATCCTCCCCTACACAATAGAAATGGGTAAGAAAACTCATGTGGTATGATTATGAGATCACCTACAAGAAGGGTAAGGACAATATTGTGGCAGATGCTCTTTCTTGCACATTTGATGATCAAGCTTCCCTTTCAGCTATTTCTATGCCAATTCCCAATTGGTTAGCATCTGTTTAGCAGGGCTACGTAAGTGACTCTTCTTTATCTCAAATCATTCACCAGCTGGCCAATAATCCTTCTACTGTACCACATTACTCCTAGGATGGTGCTTCTCTCTGATACAAGGGTCGTCTAGTGCTTCCTCAGAACCCAGATCTGCAACAGGCTATTTTTTATGAATTTCATGCTTCTCCTTCGGTAGGGCACTTGGGATTCCTCAAAACTTATGAGCGGGCAAGGTGAAACTTCTTTTGGAAAGGAATGAAACAGATGATTCAATAGATGGTGGCTGAATGTGATACGTACCAACACCACAAGGGTGAAATGACCCTCCTTCCTGGCTTGCTAGAACCAGTGCCCATCCCTACACGGATTTGGACTGATATTTCTATGGATTTCATTGAAGGGCTTCCTAAATCAGGCGGCAATATAGTGATCTTGGTTGTGGTTGATCATCTCTCTAAATATAGTCATGTGCCCTCAGCCATCCCTATACTGCCTCCTCAATTGCACAAATCTTCATGGACCAGATCTTCCGTCTTCATGGCCTCCCTTCTTCCATTGTCTCAGACCATGATGCAACTTTTACCAGTCATTTTTGGACTGAACTGTTTCAGCAAACTGGCACCAAACTGAAGATGAGTCCAGGCTATCACCCACAAACTGATGGTCAGACTAAAATTTTTAACAAATGCTTGGAAACTTATCTTCGCTGCTTCACTTCCGAACAACAACATTTGTGGGCCAAGTGGCTTCCTTTAGCTGAATGGTGGTACAATACCTCTTACCACACTACCTCTAAAATAACTCCATATGAAGTAGTCTATGGTCAGGCACCTCCAGTGCTCCTTCCCTACACTCCCAGCAGCTCACCAGTCTAGGCAGTTGACATAGTTCTCTGCACCAGGGATCAGATTCTTCGCACCTTACAGGATAATCTTTACATGGCCCGTAATTGAATGAAATAGTAGGGAGATCAACACCGTTCTGAGGATTCATTTCAAGTTGGGGATATGGTTTTTCTTTGTCTACAGCCATACAAGCAATTCTCCCTGAAGCTTAAAGTGTGTCATAAGCTGGCCCCAAAATTTTATGGGCCTTACAAGGTTCTGCAGAAGATTGGTTCAGTTGCTTATAAATTGGAACTTCATCCTTCTTCCCGCATTCATCTAGTATTTCATGTTTCTTGTCTCAAGCAAGTTCTTGGTACCAACGTCAGAGCACAAACTGCTCTCCCTAAAATGGATAAGGAAGGATCCATTATCCTGGAGCCTGAGGCAATCCTTGATTGGCACACTCGTCAGCTTCACTCTCGCTCCATCTCTGAGGTCTTGATTTAGTGGCATGAAATGCAACCAGAGGATGCTACATGGGAACCCCCTCTTCAGATTCAGCAACAATTTCCACACCTTAAGCTTTGAGGACAAAGATTTTTTCTAAGAGAGAGGGGATGTTAGGAACCTGTGTGTTCCTTCTGTTTATTTTGTTAGTGTAGTGTTGTTGGACGCATATGCTTTGTAAGTCATACCGTGCGTATATTTTATTATCCCACATGCATAGGTAGTATTACTTTTCTAGATTGTACTTAGTATATAAGAGTATGTTGAGGCCACAACAAAAACAGGGCCACAACAAAAACAAACTAAATTATTGAAAAACAAACAGCACAGGGACAACCAAAAGAGCCAAGGAACACAATCAGGTGATGATCGCCATAAGGCTTGCCACCTCAGACTCAAGAGTATCCATCTTCGCATCAGAGTCTTTTATCTTTTGGAGTTTAGTCAGAGTATCATTCTCCTTGTTCTTCTTCTTAGCACTAGCCCTTGTCCTCTTATTAGGCCCCTGTTTAGTCTTCTGCTCTTTTTCCACACTTGTATTGGCCACATCTATCCCTTCAAGTTTTTCTTCCAGTTTTTCAATGAGAACCTTGGTATGCTCATTAGAGGCTTTGAGGATGTTGAAGCTCTATTCAACAATGCGTTTAAGGGTCACCTTGAACCTCAACATCTTATCCTCCATATTTTTGACCCTAGTACTCAGCTTCGTCTGATCTTCTACAGTGCTATCAACATTGGTATTGTCTGTCCCTTTTTCTCTATTCTTGAGCTCCCCCACTTCATGGAAAAGCCACTTAATGGACCTGTAGTTGTCTAGCGCATCGTTCCTGGCATTATTGAGAAGATTCAGCTCAAATTCCCTCAAATTATCGCTGAGGACAACCATAGCCAAGTCAATAAACTCCTCCAGCTTAATTGTAACATCCTCGCCTTCAATAACTTTGGGATTAATGGCTTCCCTGGTTATCCCCATTTTGGAAGTTTTAACATCAAAATTATGCCAAACCGTTTTCCTCCCCTGTGTAGACATGTAGCAACAATAATCACTGTCCTACCCCATTTATTTCATGTGGGGGTCAGCGAGCTGGGGAGAAGGGATTTCCTGATTAGTACCATAATGCTCATCCTGGAGCTTCTCCTTCTCCTTATGGCCAAAGCCAGGGGAATTTCTATGTGTATGGTCCTCAGGAGTCTTCCAGCTAGTGCTATCATCCCTATTCTTGCTCTTATTGTTTTGGTACTTCACAATGGTGGTTTGCCTTCTCTTTTCTCCTTTTCCACTGGATATCTCTTCCTCACCCTCGGTATTCATCCCTTCCTCATTTTCATTATACTCCTCAGAGGATATCACAGTGGTAGTATGCCTTTTGGATGGGGTTGCCATTTTTTCTTTTTAATGGTATGAATACTGACAATACGCTTCTTAGAGGAGGAACCAATATTCTTCTTTTTAATGTCATAATCTTCCTAACCCTCAAAGTGCATACCCTCATTGTCTTCAGTCTCTGAAGGAACATAATCAGGGCCAGAGACATCCATTTTGTCCTCTTTCTCAGCGACTTCCTTCCCCATAATTTGGGCTTTAAAATACTCATAAATAAGAAGTAAAAGCCCCTCATGTAGAGCAGGGTTTGCAATAGCCTTATCCCTAAACCCATTGATATTTTAATTAATGGAAGCATATAAGTAGAACGAGATAGAAACCTGCTTACCATGCCTAAAGTGGTTCATGAGGACAAAGTGATAGGTTCTGATCCTATCAAATATGGTGCCCAGATAGGAGACGATGGCCCTCAGGACAAATCTCCACAGTGTTTTGAACCCTTTAGGAAGATAATAAGTCCCAACTTTGATGAGAGCTTTCTTCTCTTCCTCGTTCCTCACGAAATCACTGATCGTAGAGTCTAAAATTTTACTATCCCTGTAAATGCCCACTATGGGGATTCCAGTGACTGTGGAGATAACCTCCTCAGTTACCATAAATTTTCTTCCCTCTATCACCATATTGCCCTCGTCCTAGCTTTTCACAAACATTTTAGTCACCGACGGCTTCCCTCCATGAAGCCTTTCAATGAAAGTGGAAATTCTGCCTTGCTGAAGGTAATTCCAGACCTTAGTTTGTCTCCTCCATTTCTCATAGTCGTTCGAGGGCTCCCTTCTGTGTCTTTCACCACCCATTGCATGAAAAAAGCTCTGTCTCATGATGTGGAAATTACAACTTAACAAACCATTTCTCTCAGAGATATTCTGGATTTTTCTTCTGATGTGCCTTAAAAGGTAAGTTTTAACTTTGCGTATGGGCACGCAGAAAGTGTGCGAATGTGACTTGGAATCATTACCTTTCCTGCCGATCTTGTACTTTCCATTTATGGAAAAGCCATTGCAAAGTGCGACATTAACTATCATGATTAATGATATTAAATCCCTCCTTTCCCTGGATTCAGTCGTAATCGACTAAATCCTTCACCTCACGTGGGAGGTCTCCTTTGTGAAGCCATCGAATCTGATTGTCACTTTTTACCGCCAAGTTGGCAAACTAGTTAGCAACTTGGTTGGCTTCCCTATACACGTGGGATATGCATACCTTCTCAAAAGTGTTCAAAAGGTTGCGAGTTTCTTCTATTATGTTGACGTTTGTCCACGGCGGTGAGTGTGACTTGTTGAGGCAGTTTATAATGTTGCTAGAGTCACCTTCTAGCCATAGATTTTTGATCCCCAAATCATGGGCTAATTTGGTAACTTGGAGGGCCACATTGGCTTTTGCATAGTGATTGGTTTGGGTGCCATAAGGGCCATGTTGATACTAATTTACTTGCAATATTTTACTGATGGTCATCAGAATATAATATTTTCGTTAGTTTCTATTATATTATTCATTTAACTTTTAATGATAGTTTCATTAATTTTATAGACAATGTGAGATATTTAGAAGGGACAAGTCTACAATAATAATGGCCAAGTGGGAGTTTGAATCTTATTGACCACAACAACACTAACACAAGCAACACACTATAGAGTGAACTCCAAACAACATTTTTATTTTAACATTTAAGTCATAAATTGATTTATTAACATTTTAATTTATCTTCCACGCAAAATTATTTTAAATTTAAAAAAACATTAATTATCTTAAATAATTTAAAACAACATAATAAAAAATTAGCTAATTAATTATTTTTCCATTGCCACCCAAAAAAATAGGACATTACACAAAACTAATAAGGATATACAATATTAATTTTAGTTAAGTAATGCTACTAAGATCTATATAAATAATAAATCTCATTTAAATATAACTCTTACTTAAGCTTGTCATTAGGAAAGTGATATTGTGGGAGAATACTATTGTTCTATATCTTATGTTTTTAAGTGGTTATGCAACCCCACACTAATCATCCTTTTGCTTTGTGTTTTGATCCCTCATATGTATATTCTATCTTGAGAAAGCTAAGGAAATATAAAGACACTAAAGGATAGCAAATATATGTGACTTAAAAAATTGAAGATGAGGACAAACATTTCAATTATAAATAATTCAATATTCCATTAAAACTATTACCATTGGTCGAAGATTTATCAATGGTATAGCTGCCATAGCGAGGCTCAACCTATGTCAACATTCTTGTTGATGTACCAAAAATTA
>MU227573.1:1302391-1316331 GCA_018584345.1 Thuja plicata
CATTGGTCGAAGATTTATCAATGGTATAGCTGCCATAGCGAGGCTCAACCTATGTCAACATTCTTGTTGATGTACCAAAAATTAATTGGTCCACGCATTAGAAATTGGATATACTCATATGCTTTCAGGCTATGAATATCACACAATAGTAAATTTTTAGTCAAGAAGACATTGAGTCTTGAAGTGGTCTATAGATTATGAATGTACATCTAATTGATGACACTTGCAAGAGAGAGAGAGAGAGAGAGAGAGAGAGAGAGAGAGAGAGAGATATAACTGTATACAATTAATATATTATATGAATGTATAAAAATTAAAATTAATCAATTAAAGACATTAAATTTCTACAATTCATATTAATATACAATTAATTATATAAGATCTCAAAAAAAAAAATTGACCAAACACACTACTTCTACATATTCATTATACAACAAAATAGATTTACTATGAATGAATGAATGATTTTACTGACGTCCACAAGACCAAAAAGCCTACGGGACCACCGTATCATAGTCGAAAGCTAACTCAAGATTTTTTTCCAAGTCGGACCTCCTGCTGTGAATCTTGACAATCAAACTAGCGGTCTAGTTGATCTTATCCTCCTCGAATAAGCTGTGCAAGTTGTTTGCCCTCGAATTGAATTCGTACTGAGCCCAAATGTCATCATACGTTGTGCACTCCATGATAAAATGCCATTCAGTCTCAATTGCACCCGACACACAAAACCTGCAAATCCTCTCTTCCCATTCCTCTTTGGGTCTTTTCCATCTACCCGTCTCGCACCTGAGGTGGTGAGAACCCGTCCTCAACCGAGCCACTAACAATCTAGCTTTTCCTTTAATAGCTGCCCCCAGATATGCCTTATCACCATGCTCCCATGTTGGGTTGAACACTTTGATGTAATGAGCCTTTTTCCTACCCATGTTATTAGTCCACATGACAGTCCGAAATTTTTCTATGACAAACTTTTTTATTTCTGCATTGGTATTAGGGCATTCTTGTAACTTGATGTTCCACTTACTCAACCACTTTATATTCTGTTTCATCTATGTTTTCTTTTTGCAGACCAAGTCCTCTTTCAACACAATTTTTGGCCATCGATGGTTATCCATGTTGCCAAGTTTCCTTAGAAAACTTATTCACCGAGTTATCGCTGCCGCCTCCAACGGGAAATTTCCTACCTCAGCTAAAAGAATTTCATATGGGACCAAGGTCTTGACTTTAAGACTACTAGTGATTAAGTGATTCTGAATTCTCTCCACCTGTCTCCAACCGCATTTTGTCATGCTGTCTCCCCAAACTTCGCAGCCATAAAGGACAACCGGCATGACCAGTAAACCAAATAAAGTTTTCTTCATTTTCCAGTCCCAGAGTTCAGCGTTTCTGCATCTATTCTGAAGAAGGTAAGACACTTTTCACCCTCCTTGAATCCTTTTCGCTCTACAAGACTCCCAGCTGAGTCTATAATGGAAGTCAATCCCTAAGTACTTGTATTCTTTCATAATTTCTAAAGGACTGCCTTCAAAAAGGAAGGACACATGTTTTTCCTTCTTCTTCAAAGAAAAAATCATAATTTTTGTTTTGGTGATATTCACCTGCATCCCCACATCCTGACAAAAGTGCTCTAAAGCCCCTAATTGATCTCCTAACCCTTGAGTAGTTTTAGAAATCAAAATAAGATCATCTGCATAAAGAAGAAGCTTCACCACATACCCAGCTAAATGTACCCCTTCGTCATCTATCTTGTCTAACCAGGATTCAAGTTTATCAATGTAAAGGCCTAACAAAGTGGGAGATAAAGAACATCCATGTTTAACACCAATGTTACTACCGAAGCATTCAGACATACCCTCTTTAGTTCTCTATATACACTTTAAATCAGAGACTAAAATTATATATAAGACCTAATGACACTTGGCAAACTAAAATAATAGTAATTCTCACTTCCCTTGACAAAAAGACCATTCAAAAACCGTCACTACAAAGATGTACTCCCCTACCTAGGTGTTCCCGATGCTCGTGTTTGGTATTCTTTTGGGCTTGTGTGCTGAATGTCCCTCTTGAAATTGATTATAAGACTTAAAAATCCCCGTAAATCCCTTTGATTATTGATTGGTTCTAAATTTCAACCTTATTGTAACAGTGGTGTATTGCACGAGGTGGGTGAGAATTTCCTTCCTCTAAGAACTAACCACTTGGCTAATGCATAAGATCCTTCCACATAGCAGCAGATCTATGAGAATTTCAAGGTTGAAGGAAGACAAAAATGTCAATGCTGGATTTATTGCTGGGCAAGAACTTCCCAGGGGCCAAATGGTCAGACTTCTTTCTCATTTCTCGATTCAATTAGCAATTTAGTAACAGATTTGCGGTCTTCTCCCGTTCTATCTGAATTATGTTAATTTAATTAAGGTTAGAACTGGATAACAATTTGGATCGTTTACTCTTATTACAGAGATAAATTTGATAATTGTGTGAAAACATCCGCACAAAATTTATCCCCCTTTTAAAGGAAGCATATTTTAGTATTAGAAGCCTCAACCATGAATATTTATGGGGCCGAATTCCTAGGCCTTGCCCTCGGTATATTTTCTTCAAGTATGCCCCAGTCACATCAGAATTGGATGCGGTAGTTTGTTCGATTTTGAATATGTCGTTAAACCATTTGATTTTGAGTTTTATTCATGAACACAAATATTCATGACAGCATGACAATAGTTATGAAACTATATCTTTCTACTTATGTATCTATCAATGACTCTAAATGAGTTACCAGATCAAACCTTGATTAGGAAATAGTTATGATCAGGAAACTGGAAAGAGGAATCTGGATAAAATAATGAGCCAAAAGCATGTATGATAGGGAAATACGCTTATCTTATCTTTTATTTAAATCCTGTTGATACTATGTCTAAATTTGAATGTAGTACCAACCCTTAATCTAGAGCCAATACTAGCTGAAACATAACAGCAAGGAAACCAGATCATGATTATGCAAGGGCAAGAAAGATTGATCATTCACATTCTTTGAAAGGAAATTGAAAGAATGAATCATATACAATCAATTCCAAACTCGAATAATAAATAGTAGAGTCTGTTGAGAAGGGGTTCTTCCTTAGATGGTCATATGGTCGTTAAGTTTGAACATTATTTAGTAGTTGCTAGTAGGGGTCACCATCCCCTTAAGGTCAAAATACCGTTATTGCTAGTAACAAAGACAATTAGTCTGATGTGGGTCAATATGACCAAGAGAGTTGACTGGACTCGAATATAAAACAAATAAGGGTGGTGAAACCTGACAGCACGAACAAGTGCTAGTATAATCATAAACCTTGGACAAGGTGGAGCAATGCAAGAAGCATGCGACCATTAGTTCACATGAACCAGATATACACGTCTAGTCAGGAAGTTCATAATTGTAAAGGGAGGAATCTAGAGGGTGTGAACTACTAAGAATGATGTAGATTCTAAACACCATGCTCAGATGGCAATTAGACCTAGCCCTGTTCTGCACCTCTCGTATAGGGCTGGGCTACTTCTAAAAGGAAGTTGTGTGGAGGACTGCTTATCAATGGTTGGGAACTAAAGCCTCTGATGATGCTCTCCCTCTCAGTATGGCAAGAAAGATACATGATTTCTAGAATGGATAGAAGATTATTCTTCTTCTCTCTCATGTACATGTTATTTCTTGAAATGAAAGCGGTTACTTACGTTAGATAGTTATATTCAATTTCATATGAAAGCAGTTGAATTCTGTTTTAGTTATATTCATGTTCATGTGAATGCACTTTCATTTATTAATGCTTATTATTTCGGTTCTCTTGAAAGGTAGTTAATTCTGTCATGGAATAGTTTTTTTCATGTTCATGTGAAAGAGATATAGTTTCATTTCTGCTTATAATAATAGATAAGCGAAAATTTTAAATTATTTTGAATTTGTTAGAAATTGAATTAGAATTTCTATTGATATAGTTTAGCTTGTTACACTACTGTCCAAATCCAACCACAAAAATAACTCTCTCACAAATCGTTTTGGGCACCAACCCACCGGAGACACCAATTCTCGCTACTAAGCACCAACTTAGTAAGAGACACCAATCTCTTCTATTAGGAGGCATCAACCTCCAAATGAACAAAACTTTCTCCTTCTTGAATATTGCTTCTTCAAAGAATGATGATCACGTGAATCTCCTTCATAAACATCTGCTTGTAAGTCTGCTTGTAAATCTGCTTGAATTAGGAAGATTGCTTTTTTTCTGCTTCAGAAATCTGCTGACCAAACACTTTTTCTGCCCTCCTTCAGGAATTTGCTTATATTGGAATGATAGTGTGTTTATTGCTTGCTTGCTTTAGCTCCACTCCATCCTTTATTTATACCCCTATCATGGCTCTTCACCCAAGAGAGGTTTGCCACATTTTGAAAAAATAAAATTAATTTTTATTTCCCCAAGAGGGGCGACCATATCAAGAGGGTCGGCCCAAATCAAAGAGGCCACAAATAATTTTAATTTCTTAAGTGGGCACTAAGATTAGATGAGGTCAGCCAGCAACTGTGGACACCAAAAATAGAATTAAACCACCATGGAGGTTGGCCAACATTTGCACATAAAATATTCCATGGGTCGTCCAGCCAATTAATCTTTCATCTTCATTAAAATATCTCCTTTGACATCAATGACCACAATATTTCCAACACATGGCACATCAGTTTTTTTATTTTATTTTATTGCTTTTAAATAACTATCAATAAATTCTTCCAATCACCTGACAACTAATTCACGCCCCTACAAATTTTTGAAGACAAAACAGCAAAAGTTGACAATTTTTTTTAAGGGTTTTATTCAGCATCCAAGGTCTCATTTTGGATTCACCAAGGCCAAGTGAGTATCAACAGAGACTAATAATTTTCTGTATCAGACTCGTCTCATGAGTCTTGCACAAGCTAATCATCTACTGTGAAGCTTGCAAGCATTTGCGAGTTTGGCATGTACTCATCGAGTTTAGAACACTGTTGTGAACCATAGTAAGCGATATACAGATAATGGGAAAATAAAACAGAAGTGGCAGCATAATTCCCGTAAGGAAACCATCGCTTGCACCACAGTTATGCCATCTCTAAGTTGCACTTTACTAAATTACTGTGAGATCATGGTAAATTCTCACATAAATCACTCTTTGATTAAAGATGATTTTATCTTTAAGATAACAAAGCAGTAGTAGAGGAAATTTTTTAGTTCTTGATCTATCTAGTTTCAGTAATGGAAATGATAAATCTTATTCTACACCAATTTCAAGTGGTCTATGTCCCCACACACAGGTAGAAATAGACCAAGGGAATGAATTAGGGTTCAGATAGATTCTTTATGTTACAAATTTATCTAGGACAAGTGGAAAAACTGAATGCTGAACCTGATCTATCCCTTCATCAGCACATATTATTATAAGTATACACAGAGTTAAGGAAGCAGGTGAAGCAACCAGGTATATAGATCATCTAAAATGTATTTCAGTTGGCTTATGCAATTTTTTACCATATGTCATTACCTGGGACAGAAGTACTGTATTTACTATTATTCACATTTCTTACTTACCATAAGTTCAAGTAGCATTGGAATCAGTCTGATTGAGAAACAAAGAGAGGGGAAAATACACACGGGCATAATATGTAATTTACTTAATCTGATGTTCAACTTATCTGTGGTATTCCAAATTTATCAATTTTGTTTAAGACTTGTTTGTTTGAAAATTGAAACTTGTTGAATAAAGTGATCTGAAACCCAGAAAAAATTCAGGCGACGGCACTGTTGTTTGGTATGCTCGTTTAACCATGGGCAATGACTCAAATCATTGTTTCCGTCCCAACCATAGACGATAAACAACTATCGTCTCCCCCGAGCACTTCTCTTCTAAATAATGCAGCTCTGCTGTAGGATGAATTCGGTTTGCTGATTGTGTGCATGTTCGATTTTCCAAAGGGAAGACAATTGATCTTCCTTTATACCCATGCAAAGGTGACTCTTCATGAGGAGTCGGCTCCATGAGGCATCTCTTCTTTTGGAGCAATGTGACCTTTCACTAAGGGTGGCGGACTTTCGCTAAGTCGGCCCTTTAAATAAATTGGCATATATATATATATATGCATAGCCATAAGGCTAAATGCATATTTGATTTGTAGTCGGCTAAGGATACTCCCGTCGCTACAATTGACAACGCTCCCTCTTAGCTAGGGAGGAATCCTTCCTGATATCTATGTCATGGAATGACATTCACCATGGCTGCACCCAGAGGGTGAAATAGAGTTCATCACAAAGGTACTCAAAGTGATGACATCCATCATGGCTACTCCTATACATGGAAGCGAATATGAACACAAGTGCCCATCACGAAGTCACTCAACGTAATGTCGTCATCTCATCATGACAGTCACCATGGCTACTCCCAAAGGGTGAATAAACACAAGTGCTAAGTCATGGAATCTCTCAACATGACATCCACCTTGGCTACTCCTAGAGGGTGGATCCACCATGGCTACTCCCAGAGAGTGGAACAAGGGCTTTCACCTCAAGATTCTCTCTAACAGAGAAGAATGCATTAACAAGGGCTTGCGCCTCAAACTTCTCTCTCACAGAGAAGAATACATTAACAAGGGCTTGCACCTCAAACTTCTCTCACAGAGAAGAGAGCATTAACAAGGGCTTGCACCTCAAAATTCTCTCTCAGAGAAGAATGCGTTATAGTACATCTCTAGAAATCACCGACGCTGAGACTCCCTCTCAGCAAGGGCTTCATTCTCCACAATTCCAAGCTTGTCTCGAAAATGCACAAACTTTACTTTGGCAAGGGGCTTGGTGAGAGTATTGGCCATCTGATCATTAGTACTAATCTACCTCAACTGAATAGCATTCCTTTGCACCATATCTCTAATATAGTCATATTTGATCTCCACATGCTTTGACCTATCATGAAATACAAGGTTGGAGTCTGCATCATTCTTGGTGAATCCCAAGCTCACCAAGTATCCATCTATCCAAGAATATCCCGACCTAGGTGTTAGCATAAAGGCCTTCCAGCCTACACACATGGAACTCCATCCCATGAATCATAGTCCTCTGACTGCTACAGTTTCCTGATCACTAGAGAAACCATCTCGACATGGCCTACTCCCTCTGAACCAATATGACCAAGATCCTCGGAAGTCAACTGAAGCAGATCCTCTAGTTGCTCCCTCTGTCACAGAAGCATACCCTGCTCGCATTGTCCCAATCATGGAAGATATCTTGCTCAAAGAGACTCTCATCATCTAGCATGATCCACATACGACTGAAAGTGCTAGATCCAAGACCACCTTGGACCTACTGTCATAAGATCGAGCCCTTGACTAGACAGGAATATGATCATCCTAAGATTAGAACAAAATCCCCTCACAGTCTGCTCCCTCTCACTGGGAGAGCCCTATTGTCTCGACTTTGCTTTGTAATCCTTGATGCTGTCATCATCTGCGCAAATGCCTCGGCAACATTCCTAATGCATCATTCTTCTTTTCCTGCAAAAAAAAACATCCCCGGGGACAAAGGAAAAGAACAAGAGCATAACAAGGCAAATGACTCTTATAGTACATACAGGGATACAGATAAGAGTCTGACTACAACAAGTAAATAAAAAATAGTACTCAAGAGATAATAACTATGTTGCATGGGTACTCGTACCCATACCCCTAGTACACGTACCGGGTACGGGTACATGTACCCAAGTACTGGGTACTCAGTGGGTACTCGGTGGAAAGCATCATAGCCAAGGACCGTGATTAAGATTTCTGATTTTTGTTTCAGTTTTTTGTTTGCGTATCAGCTTGTTCTTTATCAAGCTTAATTCATATGTAATCAATTTGAAACTTTGATACAATACTGATTAACAGTAAACTTTATCATTGTTCAAGCCAGAAGTTTAACATTTGCAATATGTCATTGTTATATGATTAATAATCTTCTTGTTCATGTTTAAAGTTTACCTTCTTTGTTATGCATCTAAACATCTAGCATATATTATTATAAAAAACACATTGCAAATCTGAAACTAAAAACAATACATTACATCAGCAAACTTTATCACTGTTCTTGTTTTGAAAACTCATTGTCATGACTCGTATTTTCATATTTTCTAAAAAATATTAAATTATATCAAGAAAAAGTTTTGACGTATCCAAGTACCCCCGTCCCCTATTTTAAAAAATAGTCGTACCCGTACCCGTACTCATACCCAAAGAACCCAAGTACCCCCGTCCCTGTGCAACCTTGGGACTCATAATAACCAAAAATACTTATCTCATTATTCTGGAGCAAATGCTCATCAACATCCTTCCCGATGCAAGCTGCTTCTTTCTTCCTTAAGAGTGCTATACTTCTTCCAAGCTTCATGTACTTCCCTTCACGTCCTTGTTCTTCAAGACCTTTCAACTATTGTGAGCAGCATCCAATCTGTAGGCAATGATTTTCTTTGTTCACCATAGTTCTATTCTAGCAGATTAATTGCACTTCCTTCAATGCTCCAATAGTAAAGCAGTCTCCTTTCTCTGTAGCGACAACTCACTTAACATGGCAATTCTGTTCCATAGCAGTGATCATCGCAGCATTAACACAGTCAGATCCACGTGAATATCACGTATTCTTCACACATGGAATATTCTTCTCTAAATGTTCTTACACACAGGTCCCTTCAGGCAGCTCACAAACTACATTCTCCAACACTTTTCAAAGCTCATTCAACACAGCCTTCAACAAAGACGCCTTACACTCAGCGATAGAATAACAAATCACTCTTCTAGTGATTATGATTATTAGGGATCGCAAGGAGAATCGACCTCATAGACGCGATCCAACAAACAAGAGTAGTCTCCAAACAAGCCTTCAAAGCAATAAGTCTCCAGCCAATGAAGATGTGCCATTGTTGCCAATGAAAAGAACCAATTGCAGTCTCTGTAAAGAATATCTGCCCTTGTGCCAGCCAATAAGATGTGTCAATCATTAACCACACCTTATACTGATACAATGCAAATTTTCACGCAAACCAGATCCTGAAACGATTTGGCACAATAAAGAGAAAGTCCGGTCCAAAAGTCCCATGCGAGCCAGGCAATAAGCAACTTGATTTATAAACCACGAGCCAAATAAGGATCTGTCGAAATGTAATATGCAGCAGCCTGATCAAAGCCAATGCATGGCTGGCCAAACAAGGTAACCTCTTCAAAATGCCTGTAATAAATAAATGAACTTGATGAAATGCCAAATCCGTGAGGCAAGTCAACGAAGCCGACTGCAAAACACACCAGTAGAGATGTCGGTCGATGACTGAAATCATCAAACACAATATAGGGATCAAGATGTCAATGTCTGCTGCAAAAATGCAGAAGTAAGACCCTTAAGGTGAAGACCGCCAGTTGCAAGATCTTGCCATTGCACTTGACCCAAGCAAGATGGATACAAGCGATCTCTGCAATAAATAGATCCACGGGCTTGTACAAAATACAGATCATTAGATGTCGTCAATCAAGGTAGATGTTGCCTAATGATTTAAAGGGTCGAGGCAAATAGAGAAGTCCAGGTGGTTACTCCCAAGGCTTGTTCAAGATAAGATGAAGACTAATCCGCGAACTCCACGATCAAATGCAGATAACCCCATCAATGTGGATCTGCTTGTGAGAATTACTCTTCCAAGATTGTCACCCGCTCCAATACCATGTTGTTTGGTGTGCTCGTTTAACCACGGGCAATGACTTAGATCATAGACGATAAATGGCTATCGTCTCCCCCGAGTACTTCTCTTCTAAGTAATGTAGCTCTGCTGTAGGATGAATTTGGTCTGCTGATTGTGTGTATGTTCGATTTTCCAAAAGGAAGACAATTGATCTTCCTTTATACCCATGCAAAGGTGACTCTTCATGAGGAGTCGGCTCCATGAGGCATCTCTTCTTTTGGAGCAATGTGACCTTTCACTAAGGGTGGCAGACTTTCACCAAGTTGGCCCTTAAATAAATCGGCATATATAAATATGCATAGCCGTAAGGCTAAATGCATATTTGATTTGTAGTCGGCTAAGGATATTCCCGCCGCTACAATCGACAACATACACATCTTTTGGGGCATTGATATGTTATTGTGACGCAGAAGTGTGAAAATAACAACAATTACATAGAAATACAATTGTAAATGAGCTGCAAATTAATAGAGTGGCATATAATAACACATTGCATTAAAACAAAGAGTGGATATGTAATTGTAAATATAAACAGTGTGTATTGATGCAAACTCTGTAAAATTAATAGATTACATAACATTACAAATTTGGAGAAAGAGCTGCATGCTGTATACTTCTTCAGATGAACATAATGTAGGATCCCTCGCTCCAATGCAAAGCAGGGAGGATATGTTTATAGAATTGTGCTCCTAAAAGAATATGCTTAAAGTCCCTTTATGTGAGTGAGATGCATGTGCAAAACTTACAATGCCAAGTATTAGGTACTGCCTCCTCTGTAGAGAAATACTCCTGCTCTGTTCTTCTGTACAAGATGCATGTATGTGAAAATATGCTGTGAACCTTTTTGTGGGAGAAGAAAAACCCGATAATCTCAACGGAAGATAACATCTATTTTTGATGTATAGCGTCTAGATACAATTGTGGACTTCTCAATCCTACCTGGTGCTTGGCCTCATGATCTGGTAACTAGCTGCTGACCCTTTATCCCAAAGGCAAGCAAGGGAAGCAACAGTGAGTTGTCTGGTGGTAGCATGTTCTGAAAAAGCCCTCATGTTAAACTGCAAGCTGGATCTTAAACATCACAACGTTTTATGGATTTTAATGTTGTTTTGGTGAATTGTGGAGTTTTCCTTTGTATAATAAATTTCTCCATAAATTTCTGCCACCATGCCAAGACATATATTAATTTTATGGCATTAAAGTGGTAAATGACTTATGCAAGCTTCAATCACTGGTGTTTACTCAATGGCATATAAAAAACAGAAAAGCACATTAAGGAGTAGTTTAAATTACATTTTTCTGGAGACTATTATATGTGTTTTTCAGATGCAGTATAATTATAGTGTCAAATAGGAATAGTATTAAATTAGCCCTGAGACGAAATAAGCTTCATTTAATTGATATGAAATCTGTTGGTAATAAACTTACTTTCTTCTTATTAAATCATTTTAATTTCCAGTTATTCATGTTTCTGACAAGTATTCTCATCCTATTGCTGAATAGCAAAACATTGTTGAAGTTGAGTCTTGCACGTATTAAGTTGCTAAAAAACAGAAGGGAAATGCAACTGAAACAAATGCAGAAGGAGGTTGCACAATTTCTACAGGTTGGACAAGAAGCTACTGCACGCATTCGGGTATGTTTACAACTTAAAAAACATTGAATGATTGTATTGGAGAGAGGAAAGATCCTTAAGGGCATTCTTTCCTACAAAAGAGTAATCATAACTTCACTGAAAATTCTGAAAGTTTGTTTCTTTCCAGCAATTATTGTCTATGCATTTAGACCTTGATAAGGAAATTTTTTCTGCAAAGATACAAATGCTTTCATGCAACAAAAATTTGAAAATTTGTGTTTTGTTTCAGGTGGAACACATCATACGGGAGCAAAACATTTTAGCTGCATATGAGATTCTGGAGCTATTTTGTGAATTACTGGCTGCTCGGCTACCAATTATTGAATCACAGCGGTTAGCAAATGATACAATTCTCTATTTTTGTACTTCTAATTACAAGTATACGAACCAATGCAGTTTTCCAAGAGACATTATGTGTGTGTAGGACTTTAATTTGTGGGTTGTTTTGGTTTGATAGTTGAACTCTGTAGGAGCTAACTACTCCTTGAAAAATAATGATTTAAGGGAATTGTTGCTTTGTTTTCATGTCATATTACTGCCTATGCTTTCAATCTAGTAAAATCATCATATCTTACCCCAAGTGACTGACCTTGGTACTGGTTCAGGTTTGGGTTCAGTTGTTCAATTGAAACAAACTTGGGGTTGGATTTGTCCATCTAAAAACATATAAAAGTTTTATAATAGTAAGTATATACATATTTGTGGACTAAAATCAGAAATATTAGAGGCAATTTGCATGTTTATTATTTTCTAATATTTTTGATGTACAAAAATATCTGTCAACTTTATACAATAGTAATAAAATTAATATAATAGATATCTTCTTAAAAGTTATAGCAATAAGGTTGTTTCTATCGAGGAAAGCAATGACTTGGACAAAATTGAAATAAAACTTCACTTCTTTCATGGCGCGCATGGGAATTCACAACTGGGTAGCAGAGCAGAGGCGCGAGGCGATCTGGACTCTTGAGCAAAGGCATGAGACACAGGTGCCCGCAGGACACTATGAAGAGAACCAGGAAAAGGTCAGATCCTATCATAACGGTGAGCAACACAGAGGGGCAGAGAGCAGATTTAACCCATGGGGTGAGCAGTAGAGATCGAAAAAATGGGGCGATGAAATTGAATGGGAGGTTCCAATGTATGAATTTAGGAAGAAGATCAATAATGGATGGAGGGCTTATGGGAATCATCCAGATCCAGGAATTCAACAACACCAGCCACAGTGGGTTTTTGAAAGCGGAAGATGGGTAGACAAATCATGGGATAACCATACAAGGATGCGATGGCCTCCATAGAACTGGAACACTAGGTGAAGGAGAATCCCCGCTCATTACAGAAACCACCTTAAGAAGTGAAGTGACCACCGCAACAACTTCAGATTTCTGAGGCAAAACAACAAAAGGCATGGGTAGTACGGGCAAAATGTGGATTCCTCAAACAACTGGTGGAAAAAAACCCTAATAATACTGACAATCAAACCAGTAAAGCATGGGGACCAAAATCACCAGATACAAGAAAGCAAGCGACTGCAAAGGAAAATCTGGGTAAGCCAGTAGATAACCTTTGTATTCCTATGAGGCTCCGACAGGAACATATAAAGCAATCGATATATAAATATCAAGAAACCTGCTTGATTTTGAAATGGTGTGGGGGTTTCATTGAATTCGGAAAACTATGTGATTGGCTTTCGTCTAAATGGGGATTTGAATTCCAGTTACATAAATTGCCAAACAATTTCTTTTTGATGAATTTATCTTCAACACAAGCAAAGGATGAAATTTTAGGGCAAGGCAGCCAAAAAATTGAAGGACAATCACTAATGTTGGAGAAATAGGAACCAAATTTTAATCCATGGAAATTTGATTTCAGCAAGAGGTCAGTTTGGATTAGGCTATATGAACTTCTGGCTGAATACTGGGACAAAGAGGTATTGAAAGAAATTGCCAAAGGATTCGGGGAATTACAAACTATTGATGGCATCATTGCAGATGAGGCATATGGGGATTATGCCAGGATTTGTATCAAAATCCCAACCTTTGATCAACTGCTTGGGGAGATTGAAATACAATCAGATTGGGGCATTAGGAAGCCAAGGGTTTTTCGGGAATCCACAGAGGATCTACATACCCACATGCAGGAACAATATGTGGAAGAGGAGACTAGGATGACCTGTAATTTGGAACAAATGGAAAAAGAGACTAACAACCCGAAATCCAATGGGGGAACAGATAATGGAGCAAGGAATTCTCCTACGAAGGAGGTAGAGAAGTCTCCAACCCTAGACACAAATGTGCAGAACATTCTGATGATTGAATATAAACCTCTTGTTGATACCTCCTGAGAAGTAGGTCAAGGCACATGTAATGTCCCCATTTTGAGTGAGCATTGGAGTTAGTGGATTTAGCCTATCCTTGGGTCCTTTGTTAGGAACTTGTGTGTTCCTTCTGTTTATTTTGTTAGTGTAGTGTTGTTGGACGCATATGCTTTGTAAGTCGTCCCGTGAGTATATTTTATTATCCCACATGCATAGGTAGTATTACTTTTCTAG
>MU227573.1:1320862-1336959 GCA_018584345.1 Thuja plicata
TATAAGAGTATGTTGAGGCCTTTGATGGGCACCGATGAATTTATTGTATTGAGCTTGCTCAAAGGAGGTTACCCCCTCGAAGTGGCCCGCGATCAATAGATTCACTCTGAGTTCTGCTATTGCTCTATATTCTGTTATTTCGTGCATTCTCACCATATTGCTGTAGGAGGTTCCTCTCATCCTCGTAGGCTAATATTGGTGATTAGAGGTCCCTGTTGTTGGTTTTGGCCCCATTTTGAGGGACTTACTATTTATAGTAAGTCAACAGATGGTTCCTCTAAGCTCGGATAATTTAGAGGAGTTATATGATGCTCTTAGATTTTATTTCCGGCTTCCGGTTTGGGCTCCAAGATTCTTGAAGGGAGGATTTATTTTTAGTAAGTCACCTCATCAGGTTCATTCATCATCTTTCATCATTAGGATCACTCCTGTGCTGTCAGATTTTGATTCTGATGCTTCCTCAGTCGTTCTTGTAAGATAGGTGAATTATGATTATTATTTAATTAAATCGGCTAAGGTTGTTATTTTTATGGGGATTGTATTTTGGGCATCTTAGTGTTATAACTCGTTGGAACCAGGTTGAGAAGTTTTAAATCCTAAGCTCATAAAACAGGGGCCCTATGTGTCAGAGTATTTTTATTTTAATGAAAGGGTCTTTTTTTCATCATTAAAGTGGAAAGAAATATAATAGTTTATTATATTTCAAATATGCACATAAAGCACAGTCTTTATGTAAGTGAAAAGTGTGTGAGAGAAGATATCTTTTATTATAAAAGCAATGCTTTGGGCAAAAGCAATTCATTAATGATATCTTATTTTTTGTATTGGATGAATTTGGTGATTGGACTGAGCCTAGGGTTTGAGCAATTGGAAGCTGGAAGAATTGGGAATTCTTCTAAGTATGTTGCACTTTGAATTGGTTGAACTCTGCCAGTGAATTGTGCCAGCGTTAATCTCATCCAGAGATTAAGATTGTGCTTAATTTGGTGACCGAATGGTGAAGAAGATTCAATGTTTCATATCAGTCTTTAATTGCAGAGTGCTGGGAATGTTTTTAAATGTAGATCGCTGTCTTTAGAAGCCAGCATTTTGGAGTTTGGGAAGCCGGCCTTCAATACAGGCAGCGACAATGAATTATAGTGCTGCATTCAATATATCAGGGCAGCGCTAGTGTTTATGGGAGCAGAGAAACTAAATAAGGGCTGCGATTCAGTGGTTCGGAGGCACGTTGTGGCATTGGAGCACCATCTTCAATCTTTCTCAGGCCACCACGATAATCTCAGTTAGTTTCAGAGGCTGCAATGTAATTCTGGAATATTTCACATGCATGCAAAAATCATTACAGGTTCTTTATACATTGTTCTTGATACTTTCTTCATGTATGATATTGTTTGATATATTCCTTTGATGAAGAATTGAGGAAATTTATTAATGAAACAAATTTGTAAGTGCATTGTGGTAATTTGCAAATTGAATTTCAAGCTTTATATTTCAATTCCATATATTATCAAAATACCAGAAGGTATAAATTCTGGAAAAAAACATAGAAAACATAAACTCTTTGCAAAAACAAATCATTCCAGTGACAGTGAATATGAGGTAGAACCACAAAGTTCTTACAACACAAATATCCACAAGGAAGCACATTCAACAGATTTTCAGGAAAGGCATCTGGATGTGACGCCGAAATACTTAGATGAGGCTAAATGGAAGAGTATGGACAATAGCCAAAAATAAGGAATTAATGATGAATGGATTACAGAGGCAAAAGGGCTCAAAGATATTGAATCAGAAGAGGAGGGGGACTATGACAATGAAGTATTATGTAGTGGGATGGAATTGGGCATTGAGCAGACCCCTTCATTGCCCCTAAACGAAGAGGTCGTAGGACAAATGCCGACAAACTGGTAATGGCTGCTAGCGCAAAAGGCCAAAGAAAATTCAGAAACGGGAAGGAATATGTCCTTCCTGAGGACGAATTAGGGCACTAACCTGGAATGCTAGGAGCATTAATGCCCCTAGCAAATGGCGCTCAATAATGCGCTAGTTAGATTTGAGTAAGGATGATATTATATTACTCCAGGAAACTAAGTGGGACAAAGATGAAAGTGAGAAGCGTATGAGGTCTTGGAAGAAGTGGGAAGGCTCATGTGATGTCCCCTAAATAATGTCTTAATACTATTTAAATAAAGTCTTTTTTTTAAGACTTAATTATTTATTATTAGTCATTTCCTCAACTAACAATATATAATTAATTAATTAAATATTATCCAAGGAAGCAATAAAGTTAAAATGTTAGTATTAGTTAAGCAAGCAAAGTAATATGGGATTTCCTTACGGGATTTTTGGGATTTAACGGGAGCATATGTCTGGAGATGGGGGGATACTTTTTGGACAGGGAAGACAACATTCGAAATAGGAAAAGCATCTTCGCCAATCCAATTGGCCTAAGTGCTAAAACTGTAGCAGCGGGTGGTAAATCTTTGTATCTTCTGGCCTAGTGGGAAGAGATATATGAGCCCAGCGACAACATTCATGGTGTGAGTGGCATCAACTGAGTCTCAAACTAGAGTTACGTCACGAAGTGGAAGAGTGGACATGAACATGGGAAGCACACACATGAAGAAAAGCGTCTGAAGTTCCAATGTAGAATGGGATGTAGCATCTGGCCTTGGTGTGGGTAGTGGAAAGGAGTAGAAATGAATGGCACCAGTGGTCTAGTCAAGGACATATAGGCTATAGCGGAATATTGATGCGACACGAATTGATTGTTCCAGTCAACTCCAAACAGGCGGTAAGAAACTCGTATTTCCAGGTGCACATTAGTGAAATTTTAAAATAGTTGTAATTTTGGAAGAATCGTATTCAGATTCAAATTAATTGTGGATTGCTGTAAGTTCTTCTGGAATAATGAATTCCTTGGGTTAAAACGTGGAAACAATTGAAGGTTGAACAATGACTGTTTGTGAATGGTAAGTTATTTGTAATCTTGAAGTATTACTGATTGTTACTGTGTTTGCAGATCATATTTGTTTAAACATATTTAATTTGTGGATATGATAACACCTACCCATTAATTGTTGAACCGCTTTTAGACATGTTCTTTGAAATAAGTTTTCATTAAAAAGAAAGAGTTTAGATTCAAACCAATATCTGGGATATTTGTGTTGGTTTTTGTTTTGTCTTACTCCTGTATTCCGAAAGTTATAAGGCCCCTGTTGCATACTGAGTTTATGGCTCACAATGTAAACAAAATTAGAATATTACATGGGGAAATGGTGGTTGGGAGGATCATTCAGTGAACAACCATCATAGGGATCCACGTCAACAAGGCCTTTCATGCCAACCTTCACTCCTAGGATCCCACAACCGGAAACGGAACCGACTATTAGAGAATTACACGAAGAAATACATCAGGACTGGTTATTATCAAGGGATGATTTTAGATCATCAATGACATTTAGAGAATACCTGAATGTCAGAATAAAGCATAGGTCCAAAGGACAACGAGGGCACAACAGTGAATTGCAGAGGAAAATCGGTAAGATGTCCATTCCCTATTTTGATGGATTAGTGAAAACCATGGCCAGGGCTTGGGTGCAAAAACTTGACACATCTCCAATTGAATCCTATGATGGAAGATGAAGCAATCAAATATGCAAATTTACATTTGGATGGTGTAGCACATGAATGGTGGCACCATGGGCAAATCACTTTGGGACATAATCAGATACACACATATGCTGAATTTACTAAGAGAATCATAGATAGATTTGATTCTAAGGATCCTGAACTTCATCTGAAGGATTTGAAAAACTAGCAGTCCTAGTAACTGAGATTTCAGAAAGGCACAAAATTGTCATATTCATCGATGGGTTATCTGATGCACTCAAGGGATGGGTCAAATCTTTAAATCCTCCTACATTGCAGACAGCTATCAAAAGGGCAAGAGAATTGGAAGCTTCGACAAAAGGGAAAATGTTTAATAAAGGACCTCCACCGAAACCAGATAAGGACAAACAACCTTTCAACAATGATAATTTTTCTAAAAACAAGTTAAAAAAAGAAGAGAGGGAAGAGCTTAGGAGGAAAAAGATGTGTTTCAGCTGTAAGGAATCACGGCAGCCAAGACATAGATGTTTGGGAAAAACGAAAATTCACTATATTGAGGTCATATCAGACAGTGAGGATGAAGAAAATATGGAGCCTAATATAGATCATGCACAAAAGAACACGAAACCCGACGCAGGTAGTAAACATGAAGGCGAAATAATAGCATCTATGACAGGGATTCCACAGTATAATATTTTCAGAGTTAGAGGAGTTTTACATGGGCAGTGCATTATTGTTATGTTAGATAGTGGATCTACTCACAATTTTATAGATGCTGCTCTTGTTAAAAAACGTGGTCTGCAAACAGAAAAACACAAGGGATTTGATGTTAGAGTAGCATGTGGAACGAATTTGATCAATTCACATAAAGTCCCTAAATTGAGCATTTCTCTTGGCAATTATACTGTGACTGATGATTTTTATGTGATTGATTTGGCTGATACTAAAGTTGTTTTGGGAATACAGTGGATGGAAACGCTTGATGAATACACACAGAGTTTCAAACGGTTGGAATTTTCTTTCAAGGTTGATGATAAAAAGGTAGTTCTCCGAGGTATGTCCAACGACGGTACCAGGGTCGTCAGTGCTAGAAGAATGGAAGCTATTTTCAGACATGGTGATGTGGCTCGGACAACATAGTGCCTTATATCTACCAAGGTAACAGGGTTTGAGTCCAAGCAATATCAAGATGATTTGCTAGAAATTATAGATTCACACAGGTTGGTTTTCAGTGATATACCTCCAGAAGTACCACTTGACAGGGGTTTTGAGCATACTATTGAATTAGAAGAAGGTGCCAAACCAATCATTACAACCCCGTACCGACATCCTAAGAAACTCAGGGATGAAATAGAGAAGGCAATCAAAGAACTGTTGGATATGGGACACATTAGACCCAGTTCTAGTCCCTTTGCTTCTTCAGTAGTGCTGGTTAAAAAAAGGACAGAACACTGCGCATGTGCATTGATTATCGGGCTCTCAACAAAAAGACAATTAAAAATAGGTACCCAATTCCTTGAATTGATGAATTGTTAGATGAACTACATGGTGCTGTTTATTTTTCTAAAGTTGATCTGAGATCAGGATATCATCAGATTAAACTGAGTGAATAGGATGTTCCCAAAACTGCATTTCGTTGTCATTATAACCATTATGAATTTTTGGTTATGCCTTTTGGACTAACGAGTGCTCCAGCTACATTCCAATCTTGTATGAATCATATTTTTAACAAACAATTAAGGAAATTTTTGTTAGTCTTCTTTGATGATATATTGATTTACAACAAAACTTGGGCAGACCACTTGAAACATATTGATGAAATCCTTGGCATCATGGAATCACAGTCTCTTTATGCAAAAACTTCTAAATGTGAATTTGGAATGACGGAAAGTTTGTATTTGGGCCATATTATCAGTGCTAATGATGTGCAGGTCCATCAAGAAAAGATACGTGCCATCTTGGATTGGCCACCCCCTCAAAATCTTTCAGAGTTAAGAGGATTCTTCGGTTTGTATAGCTATTACAGGCGATTTGTCAGAGGTTTTTCACAACTTGGAGCACCATTGAGAGATCTCACCAAAAAGGGGGCGTTCAAATGGACTCATGAGGCACAACATGTATTTGATAAGCTTAAGGAGGTAACGAGTTCTTGCCCAATACTTGCACTTTCGGAGTTTAATCAACCCTTTGTATTGGAATGTGATGCATCGGGTGAGGGAATAGGAATATTCTTAATGCAAAACAAACATCCCATTGCTTATGAGAGTAGGAAACTCAGTGGCATTGAAAAATTGTACTCAATATATGACAAAGAAATGTTGGCAATCATGCACGCTTTGGCAAAATTCAGACGATATTTAGTAGGTGGTAAATTTGTAGTCAGAACTGATCATAACAATTTGAAATATTTCTTGGTCAGAAAGATTTGAATGATAGACAACAAAAATGGATCAACAAGATTCAAGCCTATGACTTTGAAATTGAATATGTTAAGGGGAAAAATAATATAGTAGATGATGCTTTATCCAGGAAACCTGAAATAAATGCATTGTCAGTAGTCACAACTGACTGGAAATCTTCATTGCTTGTGGAGTATTCTAAAAATTCTTTTGCTTGTGATTTAATGGAAGGAAATATTCAGGATGATAAGTATAAAGTGTTGAATGATGTTATCTATTATAAAGACAGGATCTTCTTAGTACCAGGATCAAAACTTAAAAACAGGATCTTACAGTCAGTTCATGACATACCTTTAGCAGGACATCCGGGGTATTTCAAAATTTACCGACAAGTCAGGGAAAGATTCACTTGAAAAGGGTTGAAAGAAGATGTTTTATGCTATGTTCAGGAGTGTACCGCCTGCCAGAAGAATAAAGCAGAACATACGTACCTCGCTTGTTTATTACAACCCTTGCCAATTCCAGAACAAAATTGGGAGTATATCCATGGATTTTATTACTGGACTACCAAAGGCCCATGGTAAAGATTGTACTTTTGTTGTGGTGGATAGACTAACAAAATTTACCCATTTCTATGCTATCACTGCAGAATATAAAGCTTCTCAGATTGCAGAACTATTTTTCAAAGAAGTTTTCTGATTACGTGGTTTGCCTAAACAATACTTAGTGACAAGGATAGCAGATTTCTGAGTATATTTTGGGAAGAATTGTTCAGGTTGACAGGGACTAAATTGAATCACAGTACTAGTTACCACCCACAAATAGACGGTTAGATAGAAATAGTGAATAAATGGTTGGAAGGTTATCTCGTAACTATGTGGCTGGGCAACAAAAAGCATGGGTACGATGGCTTCACCTTGGAGAATATTGTTGTAATACAACTTATCATATGTCTATCAGAATGACCCCTTTTCGAGCTCTCTATGGTTATGATACTCCATCTTTTGTTGACTTGGTTTTTGATGTTAGCAAAGTTCCTAAATCCAGAGACTGGCTCGAGGATTGTCAAGATATTCTTAAAACACTCAGAAAATTTACAAAGTGCCCAAAATCAGCAAAAGATTTATGCTGATAAGAAATGCGTGGAACACAGTTTTGACGTTGGAGAATTGGTGTATCTTCGGTTACAGCCTTATCAACAGTCTTCCCTCAAACGCAGTGGAGTTGAGAAATTAAAGCCTCGCTTTTACGGGCCTTACCAGCTTGTCAGGAAAATTGGTGCAGTGGCCTATGAGTTTGATTTACCAGATGGAAGTTGAATACACAATGTATTCCATGTGTCATGCCTCAAGAAGGCATTGGGACAACATGTGTCGATCTCAGAGGAATTATCGCTGCTAGATGAAGAAGGGAAGTTGGAATTGATTCTCGAGACCGTAATGGATACCCGGGAAAAGAAGTTATGGAACAGGTCTATCAAGGAGTACTTGATCCGATGGAAGAACCTTCCTATGGAAGATGCTACTTGGGAACCTGAGCAGGTCCTTCAACACCCCAATTTACAATTGCTTGTGGGCAAGCAATACGGGGAAGGGGAGACTGTGATGTCCCCTATATAATGTCTTAAGACTATTTAAATAATGTTTTTTTTTAAGACTATTATTTATTTATTATTAGTCATTTCCTAAACTAATAATATAAAATTAATTAATTAAATATTATCCAAGGAAGCAATAAAGTTAAAATGTTAGTATTAGTTAAGCAAGCAAACTAATACGAGATTTCCTTACGGGATTTTCCTAGGATTTAACGGGAGCATATGTCTGGAGATGGGGGGATATTTTTTGGATAGGGAAGACAACATTTGAAACAGGAAAAGCATCTTCGCCAATCCAATTGGCCTAAGTGCTAAAACGATAGCAGCGGGTGGTAAACCTTTGTAAGTCCTTTCGTCAGAATCTTTTGGTCTAGTGGGAAGAGATATACGAGCCCAACGACAACATTCATGGCGTGAGTGGCATCAGCCGAGTCTCAAACTGGAGTTCCGTCACGAAGTGGAAGAGTGGACATGAACACGGGAAGCACACAGAGGAAGAAAAGCGTCTGAAGTTCCAATGTAGAATGGGTTGTAGCATCTACGCCAGTGATAGCAGCTGGCCTTGGTGTGGGTAGCGGAACAAATGGTCTAGTCAAGGACATACATGCTATAGCGAAATATTGACGTGACATGAATTGATTGTTCCAATCAACTCCAAACAGGCGGAAAGCAACTCGTATTTCAAGGTGCACATTAGTGAAATATTAAAATAGTTGTAATTTTGGAAGAATCGTATTCAAATTCAAATTAATTGTGGATTGCTGTAAGTTCATCTGGAATAATGAATTCTTTGGGTTAAAATGTGGAAACAATTATAGGTTGAACAGTGACTGTTTGTGAATGGGAAGTTATCTGTAATCAGAAGTATTACTGATTGTTACTGTGTTTGCTGGATCATATTTGTTTAAACATATTTAATTTGTGGATATGATAACACCTGCCCATTAATTGGTGAACCGCTTTTAGACATGTTCTTTGAAATAAGTTTTCATTAAAAAGAAAGTTCAGATTCAAACCAATATCTGGGATATTGCAGCTTATTTGTAGAAGCAATTGGTGCATCCAGGGGAATTGGGATAGTATGGAATCCTTTGACAGTGTCATGTTCTTTAATAAAGAAATGCCAATGCTGGATGGCAGTCAAATGCAGAATCCTAAGCAAGGAATTTCAAGTGGTCAATGTGTATGGCCCCATATCCACATTGGCAAAGAGAACCCTATGGAGGGAAATCAAAGGATGAATGGATCAGAATTCAGATCTCCCAACGATTGTTGGTGGTGATTTCAATGCTACTTTGGACACTTTTAAAAAGCAAGGGGGTATGCAAAGCGTTTCCAGGGTTCAATAGGATTTCCAAGATTGGGTATATAACAACCTGAGAGAAATAGTCGCTAAAAATAGAAGGTTTACTTGGACTAACAGGCGGAAAGGTTGCACCGGTATTGCAGAAAAACTAGACTGTTTCTTTATAACTGGGGGCTGGAATGAAGAACAAGATTCCTTTGAATCCTTTATACTTCCATACATTGGGTCAGATCACTTTCTGGTCCAACTGATCTTCAATCAGGATCATCCCAAAGGGGGCTTTGCCTTCTGCTTTGAAAATATGTGGTTGAGAGATAAGTCCTACATGATCTTGTAAGGAAATGGTGGGGTGAAGTCAAGTGTAGGGATAAGCCAAAAATGTCTCAATTCAAGTTGAAGTTTGCCCATATCAAGAAAAACCTCAAAGAATGGAATTTGAATAACTTCGAAGATATATTCAAGGAGAAGAATAGGGTGGAAGATGAACTGGTCTGCCTCAATGATAAAGTGATTGAAAGGGGTATGGGAAATGTAGAATTTGAAAAAGAACAGGAGCTCAAAGCTGAACTTGCTGAAATAATGAAGAGGGAAGAAATTTTCTGGAAACAAAATTCCAGGGAAAACTGGCTAAAAGAGGGAGACAAAAATACTAAATATTTTCACAGGACAACAATGGCGAACAGAAGCAGAAATCAGATTAATGAGATCACTAGGGAAGATGGTACTAGGGTAGCTATGGTAGAAGTCAACCAAATGGCTATTGAATACTTCCATGACATCTTCAACAAATAGATAGTGGATAATGAGGTGGACAGCAGAATTCTTAAGCCATATCCCTACCCTTATCAATGAAGAAGATAATAGAGAGCTCAACAAAGCTATCAGACTAGAGGAAACCAAAAAGGCAGTGTTTCAACTTGGAGCAAACAAAGCCTCGGGCCCGGACAGTTTTCCAGCTAGGTTTTATCAAGTCATTTGGGATATTATTGGATCAGATCTTCATAAAAGCGCTCGAGGAATGTAGGAGGAATAAGATTATGCCGAGCTCCTTCAATCATACTTTTTTGGCTCTAATACCGAAAAAGAAGGCTGTTCAAACAATGGCGGACTATATACCCATAGCTTTGTGTAATACCATTTACAAGGTCATAACAAAAATATCTCAAATAGGCTTAAGAAGGTTCTTAACAAGATAATCTCGGATGAGCAGAGCGGGTTTTCACTGGGAAGATCAATTGTGGAAGGTATTATAATTTCTCACGAGGCAATTCATTCAGCCAGGAAAACCAGAGCTCCTAGCATGATTATCAAACTAGATGTTCTCAAGGCATATGATCTGGTGGACAAACGCTTTCTGATTAGTGTGTTCGAAAAGTTTGGTTTTGATGTTGATTGGGTGAGTTGGGTGTCATGGTGTCATTTCTTGGGAAAGCCATCCTGCACTTCAAACACTTCCAGAGTTGGACCAAATAAGAGTGAAGACAACTAGGTTATGGGGTAGGAAGATAACTGACTATGGCTAGGTAGATGAGGCTAATGGTACACAGGTGTGGAGATGGAAATCTTTCGAAGACATCCATGCTCCAATTGAGCAGAAAAGGAAGTTAACTGAGATACTTCAATTTCGTGGGATATCGTGGTCAGGACAGAGTGATGAAATTCGATGGGGGGTTTCCCATGACGGAGAGTACAAGGTTAGAATTGGTTATAAAGCCTTGGAAGTTGCAGAAATAGACCCATTATGGCCAAAAGAATTACTTTGGGGTAGTGACTATTCCTTGTGAGCCGGAGCCTTTGCCTGGCTAGCCATTCAAGGCCGAGTGTTGACTCAAGACAGATTGAATAGATTGGGCATCATAGGGTTGGGCCGATGCCCTCTTTGCAAACAACGGAATGAAGATGCAAACCATATTTTATTATGGTGGCTGAATGCTGAATTTTGTTGGAATCATTTTCTTCATAAACTAAACCTTCAATCCCCCAAACCCAAGACCTTGGAAAGCTGGTTCTATATGTGGCCTCCACACCAAAGGAAATGTGTCTTCGACATCATCTAGCAAGTGACCCCTTATATGGTAGCATGGGAGCTATGGAAGGAACGCAACTGGAGGGTTTTTAGAGATGAATCGATGTCCAGAGAGTGTCTAATTGTTAAAATCGAGTCTTTTGTAGCAAAATTGCTAAACATAACAGCAAGAAAGAAATCTAACAAAAATAAATTCTATACATCATGCGACGATAATTTTCTTAAGTTCTTCAGTGGACTCATTGTTTCGTCTCTGTTTGGAGTCCCTGATGCCATAGATAATTCTCTGTATGGTCCAACACACGATGGATGGCTCTTGAACTAGGTTGGGTTAAGGTAAACTTTGATGGAGCAACGTGTGGGAACCCTGGGCCAAGTGGAATTGGTATTGTTATCAGAGACGAGTTTAGTATCGCCTTAGCAGAGCACAAGGAATATATTGGAGTTGGAAACCAACAATTTAGCAGAATTCAGGGCGGCCATGAAAGGTATTGAATTGGGGCTGCATCTTGGGGTCAGAAAGATTCATTTGGAGGGCGATTCCATGATAGTTGTTAATGCAATACGTCTAGAGAAGACACCTGATTGGAAGCTTAACAGGTGGGTGAAACGAATCATGGATCTCATTCGGCAGTTGGACGACTTCAAGGTCAGCCATATCTATCGAGAGGGAAACACAGCAGCGGATGAACTCGCCGAGCGAGCCTCCATGGAGGGCGTTAAGTGCAGGGATTAAAACAGCCAAGGCATTAAGAATCCTTCAAGGTATAATGGGTAATGCCAGTAGGTGGTACCATCGATCTGTGTGCTTACACAACTCGCCATGTGATTCACTATGCATGGGAAGCGAGTGCACATTTTCTAATCTGGTGTAGTCTGTCCGACACTTTGCCCTGCTTTTTTGATGTTATAAGTCTTATGTGGCTGTGGATGTCTGTTTATGTATCTGGTTAATACCTACACTGTATATGATCACTGGGTCTGGCATATGTATAGAAGCCAGCAATTTTGGTATATGGTAGACTGTGGTAGGAAATGTCATATAGTATTATTATACTACAGGCGGAACTGGTTGTGATATGCTGACAGAACTATGTAGCCTCCATTTTTGATATCAATACAAAGGGAGCTGGCCCTTTCCAGCTATCTAATTATCAATTTTTTTTTAATATAATATAATGATATATTAAAATTATATTGAAGTTAGTAATAATAATAATAACTGCTATTAATTTTACAAATTAAATAACAATAACATACATAATAATTATAATATTACAAATCAAATAACAATAACATTCATTATAATTATAATATAGTGTGCTAATTAATAATTAATTGTTTCCATGTACATATTAAAATCCCAATTATATTCTGCTTCACTTCTATGCTGCTTATGTTGTGAATTTTTTAAAATATGCAATGCCTGTCATTAAAGGAATGAATGTCATGATTTATTTTAATATTCTGCTCATTTTCAGTTATATCACACATCAAATTGCTTTCTGTATATACATATATATATATATATATATATATATATATAGTACATAAAGCCACAGTGGAATGCAAAAGTTTAAAGTATTAATATAATGAACCATCAAATAGGGTTATGCACAACCTCAAAATTAATTCGTCCAATGTTGTCATGAAATAACTACATAGGCTAACAGTCCATAAGCAGAGTAAAGAGAAAGCATGATTAATTGATTTACAGAGTGAGCAAAACCGCTAACAGTCCATATGCAGAATAAAGAGAAAGTATGATAAATTAATTTACAGAGTGAGCAAACGGCTAAGTTTAAAGTTGTATATTAGGTCACTGTAGATTTTCCTTACCTTTATCTGGTTCTTTTCATTTAGTCTATGATATTGATTAAATAGTTTTGCTTAGGGTTAACAAATTTGGTCTTCCACTCTGTTATAGACAATTGACCAGAGCTTGATGAAGCAATAAACATCTAGTTTTGCCTTTGACTCTTTTGAGGAAAGGAAGAAAATGGCTGGATTTATTCATTTAATGGTTGCTCCTTCTTTATTGTTACAGTTGTTTTATAGCATTGAGCTTCATTCATATAGATTTCTTACATGCTTCATAATGCAATCTAACCTTATTCCATTAAAAAACTTATGGCAACTGCAGGGAATGCCCCCTGGACTTGCGAGAAGCAATAGCTAGTTTAATTTTTGCTGCACCAAGATGCTCTGATCTACCAGAGCTATTACACATACGCAATTTGTTTGGTGCAAAATATGGAAAAGAATTTATTGTAGCTGCAACAGAGCTCCGACCTGATTGTGCTGTTAATCGTCAGGTGAGTCACAGTAAAAGATTGATTCTCCACATTGAAAACACTATAGAATATTAGTCATAATATTAGCTAATAGACAAATCAATCAACTATAGGTTTGATATTACTAATAGTTTGAAAGATACCTAGTCCTTAGTAGTACTTAGAAAACACAGAAAAAGTGACAGACAACAATATTCTTCTAGAATGCATTGTTTGTATATGTTCATAACATACAGATTTCGACTGCAAAATAATCCTGTTCCTACGTTAGTATTTACTGTTTTGTGTCAAGGGAAAATCAACAATCTTGTGTTTATCTGAGGAAAGCTCATTCAGTTCTACATCCATGGTGAGTTTACAGATCAAACCTTTAAGGCTTCTGGAGAGTAAAAAATGAATAATCAACTACCTCAGATTCGAAATAGCCACTTAGCTTGTATCACATTCCGATGGCTCCAACCTTGATTATCGCTGTTGTTCCCTGTCCTGACTCATGGTCGATCTGAATAGCCTCTCTTTTGATATCGACGAAAGATGATGGCGGCTTAAGGACTAGCACTATTATCGCAGCTCAACCTGTGCATTCCTCCACTATCGATTATACCTCTGGGACTGGTTGTGAACTAATTCAGTGCACTTCCAGGTCAGTGATATGCTTTTCTATGTTTCCCTTGTGCAACAAATCCACAGTCATATCTGCACTTCTATCAGTGATGACTTCTTGAAGCGATGCATTAATCTAGCATTTCCCTGTGCATCAAATGGTGATCAAACTCGAAGGATTTAAATCATTTACTTGAAGAGCAATTAACAAAGTCAGGATTGGCATCTTTACCCTGCCTGGCTACTTGGGGGTTTCATCCCAAATATCCCGTGCGCTGAGGCAATAATATGTTCATCCAAGCATAACCTGAGCTAAAGCCACTACACATTTATATACAGTGATCAACAAAAGTTGGCCAAGTCAGCCAGCCAAACATTAGAAATATTTTATTTTATAAAGCATTTTCAACCTTATAAGCTGGCTAGGGCTGACTCAAACATGAAACAAATTTATTTAATTAAGACTTCAGCAAAAAGGCAAACTCAAAGTGTGCTTTGGAGCAGCGCCAAGCTGGCCGACTAGCCTCTCAAATCCGGTTCATCACAGTCCTCCCATCCTCTAATTGCTTGACCTCAAGAAATTTCATGTTGGGATGCTCAAAGATCTTTATCCCTTCCCATGTGGCATCTTCTAGTGGAAGCCCCTTCCATTTCACTAAGTATTCTAGAATCAGCTTGTTCCTTAACATCTCCCTTATGTTCAGCATTGCTTCAGGTTCCAATATTAATTTGTCTTCATAGTCTAGTGGTGGCAATTCCTTTGAAGGTACAATCTGATGTCCAAGGGCTTTTTTAAGGCATGAGACATGGAATGTATTGTGAATTCTACTGTTGGGTGGTAATTCCAATTCGTATGCATCCTGTCCCACCTTCCTTACCACTAGGTAAGGTCCATAGAAATGTGGTTTCAACACTAAGAAATTTACTGTCCCTGTCAACCACAATTGTTTTTGGCAAGCCATGAAGTCTGAAAATTTCTCTAAAAAACAAATCTGCTACCTGAGGTGCCTTAAATTTTTAAGGTATAGCATGAAAGTGAGCATACTTTGTAAGCCTATCTACGACTACATAGAGACAATCTTTATCTTGAACCTTTGGCAAGCCTATGGTAAAATCCATCGATATACTTTCCTACTTTTGATTCGGAATGGGTAAAGGCTGCAACAACCTTGCTGGAAAAACATGTTCCACCTTGTTTTGTTGGCACTCCTTTCATTCCCTCACATGCTGCATTACATCCTTTTTCAGCCCTTTCCAAGAAAAATGCTCCCTTTATATGTTTTGAAGAATCCTGGATGGCCTGCAAGTGGGGTATTATGGCAAGCATTTAAAATCCTTGCCTTCATTTTAGAATCGGATGTAAGATACACTCACCCTTTGTATAGAATCAGCTCATCAGCCATTTTGAACCTATCATCTTGCACCTTGCCTTCGACAATGTCGTTAGTAAACTGATTTTTGACATACTCAGCAGTAATCAATGATCTCCAATCAGCAGATATATCAGAAATAGAATACAAATGAGGTTTCTAGGGCAAGGCATCAACCACCACATTGTTATTCCATTTAACAAACTCAATATCAAAGTCATAGGCTTGAATTTTACTTACCCACTTTTGTTGCCGGTCATTCAAATCCCTTTGATTAAGGAAACATTTCAGACTGTTATGATCAGTTTATTCAAGAATTTGTTGCACACCAAATATTGCCTAAACTTGGTCAAAGCATGCATTATGGTCAACATCTCTTTATCATAAATTGAAAGTTTACACTCAGCTTCTTTGAGTTTCCTACTCTCATAAGCTATAGGATGTTTATTTTGCATCAAAATAACCCCTATTCCTTCACTCGAAGCATCGCATTCCAAAACAAAAGGAAGTGAAAAATCTGGGATTGCCAAAACTGTGGTTGAACTCATTACCTCTTTGAGCTGATGGAGCCCGATACTAGTCATCACATCTGTAATGTATATTCACTAGATCGCAGTGAGCCCACAAACTATGCTTAACTTATATTATCGCCAAAGGAGATGAAGACAATATATAGATTGGGTTAAACTTACATTTGCCTGGTGTCTCAGATCTCTGCCTGTATAAATCTGATCAGATCTTCCTTAACCTGGCTCTGATACCATGTTGTTTTACAGGTATGATGGCAACTTTAACATAATTATAATGTACTATATATTGATCGCTGTTCACGATACTTCGCACTTATCAATTTCGGTGTTTGTATTTGAACAACCAATCAATATATATAT
>MU227573.1:1337254-1371528 GCA_018584345.1 Thuja plicata
TATATATATATATATATATATATATAATGATTCTTTAATCTGATCATTTATATGCTTCAGTATTATGAATTTATCTAATCGTGGCTACATGCATCAACATGTTGGTTAAGGGGGTAGCTAGCTTGTAAAACCCAGTTACAAAACTTCTATAGTAGCTGCATAATCCTACAAATCTTCTCAACTGCATTAGATTGCTTGGCCTAGGCCAATCTTGGATGGCCTTGATCTTCCCTTCATCTACACTCACTTCCTCCTCAAAATCCAAGTACAAGATCTCTTGCATCCCGAACTCACATTGAGATGCTTTGGCATAAAAGGAATATTGCACTAAAATACTCAACACCTCATCCAAGTTCTTCAGATGATTTTCCCAAGTCTTGCTATAAACCAAGATATCATCAAAGAAGACTAAAACAAACTTCCTCAATTGTAAAATGAAAACCTGTTTCATACATGATTGAAAAATTGTTGGAGCATTTGTTAGACCAAAGGGCATTACCAAGAATTCATACTGCCCATAATGACACCAAAATGTTGTCTTATGTACATCTTCATCCCTAACTTTAATTTGATGGTATCCTGAACAGAAATCAATCTTGGAAAAATACCTTGCTTTATGAAGCTCACCAATCAATTCATCAATTCATGGAATTGGGTAGTGGTGCTTAATGGTCCTCTTGTTGAGAGCTGGGTAATCTATACACATCCTCATAGTCCCATCCTTCTTCTTGACCAACACTACAGAAGATGCAAAAGGGCTAGAGCTAGTTCTGATATGCCCCATATCCTATAGTTCTTTGATTGCCGTTTCAATTTCCTCCTTGTATACCTTTGGATGGCAGTAGAGAGTGATCATCACTGGTTGCACTCCTTGAAGCTCAATGATGTGTTGGAAACCTCTATTAAGAGGCAATCCTACTAGTATGTCTTTGAATATGCCACTATGTTTGTCTAAAATAGATTGAATCTGCACATGGGTAGTTCCTTCCTAGCAGCATTGGTGCTGGTGATGATGCATTCCGCTGTCCATGCTACTTACTTTTTTCGAAAACCCTTTCCATAATTTCGGCTGATATCTCCATTGTCCCTTTGTTGGTCAATCCATGTAATACTACTTTTTTCCCATTGTGTTGGAAAGAGATTTCCACTTTTTGATGGCTGGTCTCATATTTGTCAATTTTTTTGCAGCCATTGGCACCCCAAAAGTACCCCCATATCCATATCAATCACACAGAAATCATCATACAATTTATAATCACCCATTGTCAATTCCGCTTGAGGTACCTTCTGAGTGCAAGAGAGAATAGTTCCGCTAGCTAGTTATAACTGGTTCCGCTATCAATAAGGATAATTACTTTTTGTCCTTTCAGAACCCCTTTAATGTGGAACACACTATAGCGTGGCTTTCTTGTCAAGGCAGCAAGTGTACCTTTTGTGGATTCTTCCTGATTTTCTGCTTCATTTACAGAACCAACCTCATTACTTTCAGCCTCTTCATCAGAGATAACTTCGATTTAATGAACCTTTCCTTTCCCCAAGCAATGATGCCCTAGCTGCCATGGTTCCCTGCATGTAAAACACAAATTTCTTCTCCTTATTTGTTCCTACTTGCATCTGTTGGCTTGGCCTTTGCTGTAGGTATCTTTGGAGGTATTGAGATCCTTTGGAAAGGCCCTTTGATCTGCATGGTAGGAGTTGTCTTCTTGCTGTTGAAGCTGTCCCTTGCCACTAAGTCTTCCAAATTAAGAGCTGATTTTAGGGCTTCCTTGAAGGTTGTTGGGTTTAAAGCTTTCAGTAATCCTTTAAGTGGCTCGGCTAAACCTTCAACAAAGAGTACTATCAGCCTTCTATTGGACTCATCAGGCACCATTACTGCAAGCTTTTCAAACTCTTGCCTCAATTGAGTTATTTTTCTGAAATTTATTTCTAGGTCTGTTCTATTAAATCTCTCCACTTTGACTAAATTCCGCTGTGGTTGAAACTGAGTCATGTCCCTGAGAACTCATGGTACCGCCGCTCATGAGCTACTCCTTCTAAATGCAAGGTTGCAAACTGATGGCTTCCTCTTCCGTCATTGGGTTCAATGAGAAGTATCAAGTTTTTGTAACCATGCTCTAGCTGTGATACTACTTCTCCCATCAAAGTTGGGCATAGTAATTTTTCCCAAGCGGTGCTGAATATCTTTCCTCTCCTTCCCTTTCCTCCTATGCCCTCCTTTTGCTTTTAGACCACATTATTCAGTAAAGTTCATATCATTCTTAACTGCTTTGCTTAAGGCTTGGTATTCCATATGAAGACAGTCCATGTCATTGGTTTGACTTGGTTGATCCTCACTAGCTTCTTCGTTTGTCAAAAACTTAGCCCTGAATGTCTTGGCTGGAACTTTATCTCTTTTGGAATTATCAATTCCGCCATTCATAACATATCTCCCTTCATTAGCAGCACTTCCTTTGCTCCTATCTGCTTCAGATTTATCAACACCATTAATTTGATGGATTCCCTTCAACAACTGTGCCACCTCCTTCAATGTCTCAGACATTGCCGAGATGCAGCTCTTCAGACCTCTTAAAGTAGGCCTTTGCCTCTTCATCACCCATGTCACTCATGGTGCCCTTCTTCTTTTCCCTGTGCAAGTATCTCTGCTCTCTTTCACTCATCAACAATACCCACTGGATGGCAGGAATTAGGCTCTGACACCACTGAAAGATACCTAGTCCTTAGTAGTCCTTAGAAAACACAAAAAAAGTGACAGACTGCAATATTCTTCTAGAATGCATTATCTGTATATGCTCATAACATACAGATCTCGACTGCAAAATAATCATGGTCCTACTTTACTGTTTCGTATCAAGGGAAAATCAACAATCTTGTATTTTTCTGAGGAAAGCTCATTCAGTTCTATACATCCATGGTGAGTTTACAGATCAAACCTTTAAGGCTTCTGGAGAATAACAACTGAATAATCAACTACCTCAGATTCTAAATAACCACTCAGCTTGTATCACATTCTGATGCCTCCAACCTTGAATATCGCTGTTGTCCCCTGCCTTAACTTTGATGGTCGATCTAAATAGCTTGTCTTTTGATATCGACGAAAGATGATGGCAACTTAATGACTGGAACTAATATCGCAGCTCAACCTATGCATTCCTCCACCATCGATTACACCTCTAGGACTAGTTGCAAACTAATTCAGTGCACTTCCAGGTCAGTGATATGATTTTCTATTCTTCCCTTGTGCAAAAATTCCACAGTCGTATCAGCACTTCTATCAGTGACAGCTTCTTGAAGCGATGCATTAAGCTGGCATTTCCCTGTGCATCAAATGGTGATCAGACTTGAAGGATTTAAATGATTTTTACTTGAAAGAACAATTAACAGACTTAGAATTGGCATCCTTACCCTGGCTAGCTACTTGGGGGTTTCGTCCCAAATATCCCGTGCGCTGAGGCAATAATATGTTCATCCAAGCATAACCCGAGCTAAAGCCACTACACATTTATATACGGCGATCAAGAAAAGTCGGTCAAGTCGGACCAACAAACATTAGAAATATATTTTAATTTTAAAAAGCATTTTCAACCTTATAAGTCGGCTAGGGCCGACTCAAAACAAATTTATTTAATTAAAGACTTAAGCAAAAAGGCAAATCTGAAGGGTGCTTTGAGCACCACCAGGCTGGCTAACCAGCCTCTCAAATCAGGTTCATCACATAGTTTGCATTATTTGCACAGTAGGAATTTTTAATGCCCGTAGGAAAATCTATATGGTGAATTAAATCTCCGCTAGAAGCATTTATCCAATGGTCAGTGCTACAGGGTCATGTTACAGTAAAAGTAGGTATTTGGATTGCATTTGTCTCTATAATCACCATATAGTAATGGGTACGAGGTTTATAACTTCATGGCTCATATACCCTTTCCAAAGAATAATAAGATATGATTGTGCTCATAAGCACAATTCCTGTTCCTTAACCTAGTTGGGATTTTGATTGCCTGGACATGGACAAATGGGGTTAATGCAATAATATATTAAAAAATTTGCTCTGTCACTTAAGGAATGAATCTTAATCATAGGTGAATTAATCCTATATAAAATTAGTTTGCTATCATCTGTACTAGCTAGATGTCCATTTGGCCAGTACGGACACCTGTGAAGATAACTTCTTATCTACGGTTTATTCTAACTTGTGACATTAACCTACAGTTTATTTTACTATGTTTATGATAATGTACATGAGAATTTCAGTGTATTAGATTAAAAAAAACTTTTAGAATAACTCTGTAATTTATTTGCATTGACATTTTGAATCACTCCATGAAATCATCAGGATGAAAGCAAAAATTGTGTTTATGATGACAAATGTGTGCAGAATTATGTAACTTAACAACCATCTGGATGTGCCAGAGTGAAATGTATAAATGAAAATATGACGAAGGGACAAATCATGTGCCATTTCATGAATGCATCATAGTTTTAGAAAAATTACTTGTACCAGTCCCAAAAAAATGGAAAGAAAGGTAAAATGCGATTAAAATTCAGGGAAAATCTTTGTAGCTTGAATCAGAAGCCAATTTTTGAAAATCAAAATATGTTCAGCTTAGAGGGCATGTGATGCTTATAATAGAGGTTAGAGTATCTACACCATAAACACAGGTTGCTATCCTTATTTTAACATAAACTGCAATTTGTGCCCTATATATTTATGTCACTCTCTATTGCTTAAAGGAAATGAAGTTTTCTGGTCATTGTTGAAGAATATGGAGATAGTTGTCCTTGTAATGTCTAGATTTTTCATAGGCACAGTAAAGCCCAAAATGGCTAAAGATGCAAATTCTGCAGCCATATTAGAAATTATTTTTCCCTCTCTTTTCTTTATATTGATTAGTTGGGGTGCATTGTGACCCCTGCCCTAGCAAAGCATAAAGAAAATATTATAATATAAAAGAGCTAAACAACTATAGTGGTCACAGAAGGAAAAACAACCTCAAAATACATGTTTGAGCATCAAACATCCTTCTGCCAGCCAAAAATGAAGCCTAAAACAGAAACAAAGTTACCACCTGCAAACACTCACCACCCAACCAGCCAAAAACCACAGAAAATTTTGCACACGTCCTGCCTTCCGATACCAAAATTCTATGCAGCTCCTCAATCAACCATATAGTTGACTTGGGCTGCATTGAAGTTCTAGTTATCTTCCCTTCCCATAGAAGGATTGAGCAATGGGAAGTGAACATCATGATAAATCACCTTGAGTTGGTCAAAGCTATCCACATTTCACTGTAGAAAACGGGAATGGAATGTAACTGCAAACCTCAATATGACCGGTGTTGTGGGTAAGTTTGAGATCCACTAGTACCTTATAGATGTCAACATAGTAATTCTTGAGCACCAATAGATCTTGCCTCAACCTCTTTACTTCCTCATTGCCCACAATAGAGCCATTAAGAGCTCTTTCTAAAATTACAAGTCTTCACCTACGGCCTTTACTTGTCCCTTAACTTTCATCTCTTTCCAAAATTATGAGTCTTCACCTACAACCTTTACTTCTTCCTTAACTTTCATCTCCACCCGAATTCAAAACAAACATGTTACCAAAATGCCTAGGTAATGAAAGATAGAGCAACCAAGTACTCTAAGATGTGTCAAGAACAATCATTGCTAGGTTTTGGAGTGTAGTGATCCCAACATCTCTAGAGCATTATTGCCAAGAATAGGCTTTAGGCTGGACCTATTGAATCTGGAAGGCCCCAAAACCTATAAACTGATATAAAACTTGATAGGGTTTTGAGTTGAAATTTTTTTGTCCATTTTTTGTATAGTTTGCAATTTTTGCAAGAAAAATTCCATACAGGGCATATTGTTGCCATTTAGGTCTGAAAAATGCAAAAAAGGGCCATCGATAGACTATTCGACATATTTTGAAGCATATTATGTTGCATGCATGACCATGTCACTACTAGTATGACATTTTTTATTTTTTTATGGGAGGTTGACATCATTTGACAAAAACGAGGTTTGTAGCTCCTAGGCATAATATACCAAAGTCTTAAGTTTTTGCCAACCCCGACAACTTGACCTAAGCAAGTGGCACGAGGATTGCCACCTATACCTATCGTTGACTGCCATGGGTGTCTTAGTATATTTGTTACACTAACCTTAACTTCACCAATTCTCCGCTGCCCTCTAATAATCACAAGCTCACTTAGCCAAGCCACGTTGCCCAAAGTGTTAGGGTTTAGGCCATAGTTACAAGCGTAGTAGCATTAATCGCGAATCGACATTGTTAGATGCCTAATTGGAGATGGATTGCACAACATATATAGATTCAACGAGATTGCATAATACCAGAGATAATGAAATACAACATTAGCATGAATAACATAGAATCACATTACACCATAAACGACAAAATGATATATCTTTCATAGCATCATAGTTCTAATATTAACCACACCCTTCACTTGCTCTGGATTCCCTACAAATAGACGCGACACGGTTGGTTAAGTCTCCATCCGTCATCAACTGGCGACACAATTGACACCGCTTCAGAACAATGTTTTATTACATTAACTAACACAAAGTCTTATTTAACTATTCCTGGCATAATTGCCGCCTACATCATCCCCCCCAAAAAGAAAAAGTTGTCTTCCAGATGCAAGTATACATCAAGTAATATCCAGAAAGACTAATGACAAGAATATAGACAATGAGTTGTACTGCACAAATTCAAAGTTGTAGTGTAGTTCAAAAATCAAATGGGGGTTTGGGGGCAACGCCCCCAGCGGGGTCAAGGGGTAGCGCCCCTTGCGGGGGTCTGGGAGCAGCCTCTCGCGGCATTCGAGGGCGCCGCCAAGACCAAATTAGCACCTTGAAAACCACACAAAACTCCATGGCGCACGCCATTTTCTTGGTTTTTTTCGACGCCATCTCTCCTCTGGTACTGCCAACTCCACTGCCCACGGTGCCCGCTGGAGCGCCTGCTATGCTATTACCAACCGTACGGACAACTTGAGAGCGCCGATGCCTATTAGCCGTACGGACTGTACTGTCTGAATCCTCTTTGTTCCATACGGATTCCACTTTGTGTGTCAAACGCTGCTGCCCCTTCATCCGTACGACTCCTATTCCGTACGTGGAAGTTCTCTGCCACTTCGTCCGTATGGTTCCTCCTCCGTACGACGCTGAATTATCCTGCTTCATATGACTCCTGCTCTTGTATAGGGATCTCGTCCTCCAAGCGTGCGCTCCCCACTCCACGCCGTATGTGGCCTACGGGGCTGGCGGATGCCCTCCTCTCTCCCGACCGTACGGCCAAGTCGTCTTCCTGTCGTCGTATGTGTCGTACGGACTGTGTTCTCTGTGGCTTCCGTACGGCCTGGAATTCCCCTTCTTCGATTTTCTTTCATGTCTTCAATCGCTTCGACATCTCATTTTTCCTTCCTTTCTCCCATACGAATAACCCATGTGGCCTCTACCGTAGGGATATTTTTCCTCTCGCTTGTAGGTTTATTCCTTCTTGTCTCTGTTGGACCATTTGCCGACACTGGCGGAAATCTCCCATTATGCTCTTCATAAGCCTCGAATTTTGGAGGAAAAGAAAACTCCTCAAAAGTTAAGCACTGATCATATCTTGTGGTTGGGACTATTTCAAACCCTGTCACTAGAGGATTCTCCTGGTTAACTGATTCATCCACCACTTTCTGGTTTACATTTGTGGCCTTCTTGAATTCAGGACATTGCAGCTCCGAGTGTTGGTTTGTCTCATGTATCCTACACCAAGTTGATAATGTTGCTTCAGCTTGAAATACCCTCTCTACTGGTATGTTCTCGGTGGATGGTGGGTTGTCTAGTGGCGACACCACATTGTCGTTGTTAGGATTTGTATTCCAATTCCTCTTTTGATCTATTGTACCATTGATTGCTTGATTGAGCACCACCTTGATAATTTCCTCCTTGGTTATTCCTCTGGTATCCACCATCTTGGTTACTACTTTGGTAATTAGAGTCTGGATTGTTTCTTTGATAGTTCCCCTTATAATTGCCTTGATTACCTCCATGAATGCTTCTGTGGTAATTTCCTTGATTTCCTTGGCATATCTGTAATGGTTGTTTTGGTTTCTCAAGTAAGTGACTTCAGTAGAGAGCTTCTTCACTTGCTCAACTAGCTCCTTGATCTCGTCTTTCTCTTCTTGTGTTCTTGTAGAGGTACTCGCACCTTGAAGATATACAGGCGCTATTGGAGGCGCTTGCGATAACGAAGCTCCTAGATGCAGTACAAGCTGATTTGATGGAGCTCGATATGTGAGCTACGGGGCTTGATTTGCTGCAATTGTCGGCCTCACCCCTGTTGTTGGTCCCGATATATTCTGTTTCATTTATATGCTTATTTCCATTGCTCGGGTATAAGCATCGTTCAAATTGGTTGGAACAGGGTGAGAGACTTACGAAAATGGATGTTTGGGAATCCAAGGCATTGTAGTACATCTCCAATGTACCTGCATCCTGAACTGTATAAGGAGCTTGCAACCTTGTATATGCCTTGTGGGAACGAGTGTTAAAAGAACTTATGGGCTCTTGCTCTTGTCTCCTGATATCTGCGAATTGTTGATACAAATTCAATGGGGTGATGAGGATACCAAACTTCTGAACGAATGCAATCTTCAATTGATCCCATCCGCTTATGGATGAAGTTGGCAAGTGTACAAACCAATAGAAAGCCTCTTCTCCCAAAGAGTGAGGGAAGAGTCTTACATGCTACTTCCTCATGTTGAATCCTCCTATTGCATAATGCATCTTCGAAAATCTTGATGTGCTCTTTTGCTGTCCGATTCGATTCATTCACATGGAACTTGGAATAGAAGTGTTCTGGATTCTTTGGCAAATCATGGTATTGATTGAACGTGAGAGGTGAAGCATTGTTTTGAATCCAAGGTGCGGATTGCGCCATCACTGCTTGTGTTGGTTGAATTGGTGTTGCCTGAGCTGGAGTAACTTGAGCTTGAGTGCCTTGAATTGGAATGTTGGAAGAACTTGTCCAACTCGTAGTATTAGCTACCCAGTGATTTCTTCCTTTCTTGTGAAATTGCAATTCTACCAAATCTTCCTCTTGCTTTGGAGTTGATCTCAATACTCTTTGCCTTTTTTCCTGATTGTAGCCTTTCAAATCTTTCTGGAGAGAAAGATCCAATCTTCTTATCCAGCTTTGTGTTTAATTTTGATTTTCCTCAATATTCGATTGGGATAACCTTTGTGCTTTCCTTTCTCTTCCAAGCCTTCTTTGAATTTCTCTTTGGCGTTCCAATCTTCTTTGAATTCTCCTTTCAATCATTTGCGCTTTCCTTTCTTCCTGATTTAGGACGTCAACAATGTACGTATTCTCTATTGTCTCTCCTATCTTCCCAAGCAGCTGCGTGTAGTGTAGCTACAATATGATCTTGAAGTGTTCCCCAAGTTGCTCTAGGCTGCTGAGATTTAGGAAGAACCATCCTTTGTCATCCTTCAATTCTATCTCTCCTGCTCCAACCTCTCTTGGACTTCTCTTTCAATTCTTTGAGCTTTCTCTTCTTCCTCATCTAAGATATTAGCAATGCACAAGTACTCACGACTACTTATCCTTTGGTTGAAAGCGAAAGAATGAAATGTTAGGATGATGTTGTCTTGGAATGATTCCCAATTCCTCTTAGGTTGTTGCGGACGAGGCAGCCCCATTTTTCACCATCTTCAACTATTGACAACTTCTCAAGAAAACCACAATCGCGCCCTCCTATTGCCAATTTCTGTTGATGTGAGTTTTGTTCCACTGCAACATGCATAATCAAATACTCAATGTTTCAAAGTGAAACAACAATTATTCAATCCTCTCTTGATATAAGGTCATCTCTCATGCTAAGCTTGCAAATTAAGATCATGAAATGACTTCAAAGTTCCTTTTATTGTGGACAATCGCTCAGTGAAATAATGTGATTTGCTGGTAATCACATTAGGGGACTTACGTTGTTTCTTAAGACTTGCCAACTGTTTGCACTTCCAAAGATTTGGCTTCACAATGTGCAATGAAAATCTTGAACTTGATCCTAACCTCTAATTCTACTTCTAACTAGGAATGAAAGAAAGTATGGATGACTTGGACTCTACTAGATAAGGCTTTACCAGCGGCTTCCACCCCACCTAGTGCAAGCTTCTAAGGTATACTTAATTGATTTTCAAATTGATATTTCTTCTTCAATCCCACCAAATATATGCAAACTAAAGCTAAGATATCAATTGAAGTTAAATGCTCTCAATCATCGGCTTACCACACAAGGCACACTTACAATCAGTAAGAGGCTACTGGCCCGGATTTGTTCGAGTCAAAACAAGTAAACACCCACAATTACTCTCACTCATCTAAACTACTTGAAGCAAAATCTATTCTATCTTAAACTTAGCCACTTGAAATGGAAACGACATGCAATAATTCAAACTTGTTCAAAACCAATCACCATGCAAAGAAACACAACAATGACAAGTAGAGCAAATTTGGCATTATTCTTGCAACAATTTCTCCAACATCCTCCTACAAATGAATGAGCAAGCCTTTATATAGGGGCTCCAAGTACAATGAATGGATAAGATTAAATCAGAATCTATGGCCATGATTAAATCACATAAGCCCTAATTAGGGTTTCATAACCACCTGCTACAATTATTAAATGCTCACCCAATTACATTTAAGCACCACCATGTGGGCCAATAGGAAAATTACATTCATTTTAATGGGCCAATGAGAAAATTCAAATACATAACAACCGGATAAGGATCAATGACATGATGAATGCATATAAAGGTGGAGTTATGGTGTGAATATGGCTATCATAAAAAACATAACATGTCTGCCTAATTTGCACCATAACAGCAGATAAGCAGATCCATTCTAATCTGATCCATAACAGTAACAATTCATACTAAAAATTAGAGTCATTCCTGAAGGAAGAATAGCAGATCAAAAGCGCAATATATAGTGAACTTAAAGGACAATACAAAGCAGATTTGGAGGATGAAATATAGCAGAATTGGAGGACAAATTGAAGCAGACATAGAGGTTGAATTATAGCAGCAGATTGGAAGACTTCATCAAGGAGACTCTACAGCAGACTTCAAAACCGGGTATTATCATCGAAAACATGCATTCACAGGCTCAACGCCTGGACTCGGCAAAAACTCAGCAAATTGAATAACCCAAGAAATTCAGAGATTTTTAAATATTTAAACTTGCTTCATGCTCCCTTTAATAAACAAATTTTAAAGACAATAATCTCATCAAATAGAAGCTACTTTGAAAACATACACAACTATACATTGATCACATGAGTATAAAAGCAAATTTTAGCTAAAGAAAATAATGTATTAGATATATAAATAGTGTCAAATGTTTACAAAGTAACAAAACTCATGGAATATGGAATCTATGACATCAAAAGTTCCAAACAAATATCAAAACAAAAGCTAGAAGTCTATTGCTCAAAGGAGTCTATATCACTCGACACCCTAGCCCTCCTATGTGTGCATCCAAGATAGGTCTAGGATGATGATGTAGCCATGATATCTGCCCATGTCGCAAAATCAATGACATCCACACCAACATCCAATGGGTCTTCTGGTGCTCTGTCCTCCTTTGCCATGGCTACTGCTTCTACCTCTCAATCCACCTGATCAACCCGTGCCAAGTCATCATTGCTGAAGACAATATCATCAACCTCGGTGATCCACTCTGATTATGGATCAACCCCCACTAAAGTGATAGAAGACAATTTAGTGCCCAAGATATATTTGTGACGGAAGCAAAGGTTGTAATGATGTAATGCCCACCGTTGGAAATCATCCGACAAGGACAAATATGATATACAGCAATTTAGATATAAATAACATGTACGATGATTGGTGGTGACAACTAAAGGTGATATGTATCATTAGGGACAACCTATCATCGATGTATGCGAAGAATACCAGTTCTGAATGATTCACAAGGGTGATTTGTTCAGGCATTGTGAGATTATGGTATTGAACTCATATCTCTTTGACTGCATACAACAATAAACACATCAAATGCAAGATCCACCTGAGCAGCATGAAACACATATATTAAATATCAAAAAGCCCGATGTCATTGTATTGATAAATTTGTATTGCTAATATGCAATGATTATGATGAACAGTTAAGAATGGAGAAATAGCACCGCCTGTTATGAAGTAAATATGCATTAAGTATGAAGATCATAGAAGTCAGCAGTTCGAACCTAATAGGGAGACGTCTTGATTAGTAATGAGAACTAATAACAATAGTAAAGAGTCTATTGGCGATAATCGATATACCATGAAAGGAAATATGATAATATCAACATCGATCATTGTAGTCAAGAATATCGTAGGTGGGATCAGTCATAACTACTGTTATTAATTGCAAGTTATGATAGCAGTGATTACAGTCAAACCGATTTGGAGTTATGAAAAGACAAGCTGATTGGTAAGGATGGTGTCTCATCCTATACGAAGGGATGTGATCCTTTGGGTTTCAAGATATATCTATGGAGATAGACTTCAGCAATCAGGCATAAAAGAATAAGAGAATTTAAAATATATTTGATACTCTTCACAAAGAAGAGATAAGAAAGGAAATGAATCATATGTATTGCTGGCAAGCATCAATGAGTTAATATTGATTACAGAATATTATATCTGAATTCTATTAGGGATAAAGAACCATTATATGGTCATATATACATATATATATATATGTATATATCATAGGTGCACGGAGACAGGTGCAGGTACTGGTACAGCTATTTTTTCAAAACAGGAGACAGGGATACTTGGAGATGTCAATTGTTTTTAATATAATTTAATAATTGTTAGAAAATCTGAAAATATAATGACATTGAGTTTTCAAAACAAGAACAGTGATAAAGTTTACTGTCAAACATTAAATTTGAAGATTAAGTACACAAATTGAAATGTCATACAATCATTATATCAAAGTTTCAAACTGATTAGTGATTACATATTGAAATAGGCTTGATAAACAGCAAGCTGATACACAAACAAAAAACTGAAAAAAAAAATCAGAAATCTTAATCAAGGTCCTTAGCTATGATGCTCTCCATTGAGTACCCCACTGAGTACCCAGTATGAGATATGGGTACCAGTACCCGGTACGCATCCTAGGGGTATGGGTACAATTACCCATACAACTATGAAATATATATATTCGTAATGGTAATACATAAGATAATAATATATACCTAGCCTATTCATTAATCACTCACTAATACCGTTAAGAGGATAGGTTAGTTTTGTTAGGGAGAGGCGGAGTAAAACATCACAAGGTAGGGAATCCCAAGATGGGGTAAGGACACGTATCATGGAAACCTTGAAGGAGAAGTTCCGAAATGGATATGAATGTGTTCCGTAAACCTTGAGGGAGCCTACTTGTAGATTGGTGTCCAAGCGCCCTAAGGACAAGTAAATCCCCGTCCTTCTTAGGTTTGATGTTTAGGAGACAAGTAAGGAATTAGGGCTTAAGTATGTATTATGAATTAGTAATTGTTCCTTAATTTAATCTAATTTAAATGCATAGTGATGTATGTTAATTATTGGAAATCGGCAACCTCCTAGTAGGGAACACTACCAAGATTGAGTCAATTGCCATTTCCAAGTGTAATCCAAGATTCCAAACCATAGGTGGGAATTTTAGGGTAAATCAAGTGAAGTCCTAGTTGGGGACATTACAAATGAACATACACAAGATCATTCAATCTTCGCATGGACAACCTATTACACTTTTTGGAGTGTATGTGCTCAAACATAATCTAATTGTGTTCACATCCTGAAGCACTACAAGGTTGGCTCAAGACACTAACTGCAATCCTGTATAGATTGGCACCTTAGTACCAAACATCTCTGGTGCAGGGGCACCTAGTGATAATCATGCCTCCATGAGGCAACTTTGAGTTTTCTTGTTTTGTTTCATGTTAATGTTTTCAATAAGGCCCTAAGGACTATTTTTGGAAGTTTTGTAACCAATCCATGTGGTTGGAAGTCATTTTGAGTCCACAATTGCAAAGTTGTCAATAGGCTGTCAATGTTGTCATATGGGGGGTAAGAGTTGTCAATAGGACTGCTATGGTGTCTTATGATGTAATAAGGGTCATTTACCCTTATTTAAGTAAGTTTGAGTCATAGTAGGTCAATAGAGCAAAAGGTGTTAGCAAAAGTGTAATGTTGCAACTTTTACTACTTTTAGTTGCATTTATGGGATACCGATAAACGGTCATGTGTTGAAACAAACAGTCATAAACAGTTAAAAATCATTGTAATGATGTTTAAAAGGCCTCTTTTGGTCGAGGTTGGGTTCGGTTGGTCGATTGGAGAAGTTTGGAGGAGAATTTCAATAAAACTGTACTGTTTTCCTGTGATTTTTACTGTATTTTTCACGTTGCAGAGACTCATACTCTTCCGTACAATAGAGTTGTGATGTAAAAGCTATATGATGTTGTAGTGTATTCAAGCTATTTTATTTTGGTCCAAGTCATGCAATTTCATTCAATATTGTAGGAGTTATTGCCATTTTTGTTACAGGCCGTTGAAACCCTGATTTAGGGTAACCAGTGAGCCAAAAAAAATTGAATAACTTTGAATCTAACCATGGCAAAATGCTATAACTTTGAGAAATGGTAGATTAGGATGTACTCTTGAAGATTTGCGTGGTTGCAGGGCAGGAAAGCATGATTGGTGGAAGAAAATGGAGGCCCTAGTTCAGATTTCCTGTGAGACAGTCATAAAACAATGACAGTTTTGAGTAATTTTGAAACCTGTGATAAATCCAAGCATGTGGGCGCCCAAACATTGTTGATTTGGTAGTTTGATGAAGTTTAGACACTGTCCAAGTCACTGGTTGAGGAATTGGGAGTAGATTTCAAGTAGATGCTTTGGAAATTAGGCCTAATTAGCACTTAAAAACCTGAAATCAGCAAAAGTTGATCATCTTGTCCCAAAACAATCTATGTTGGTTTTTGAATATGTTGTTGAACTCCTTAATGGGTGTCTAAAAGTGTCTTCATTTTGGGCTAGGGATCATTGTATCAAAAGTTATGGTCCAAAAACCCTTTAGATAGGGCTTCTAGGCCAAGATATGCTTAGTGAAGGAAATCTGATTGAAACCCTGTAAGGGTAGTTGCAGAGTGTTTACTTGTGTTGGTTGGGGCTCCTTAGGGCACAAGAAGCCATCAAAGCAGTTATTGTAGTGGAGTTGAGAGCATTTCATGTTAAGCACATGCCTAGACACGAGGGATTGGTGTCTAATTGCCAACTTGAGTTATGCATGTGTACTCCACCAATGAGTCTATTCCTTTGTCATTAGTTTGAGTTTGTTTAGTGTCATCTCATCCCTCTAGGGCCTTTGCATCAATCTCCTACCATGCATTTGGAATGAGAAAAAATAAAAATCAATTCTCTTATGTAACTTTGAGTTTCACAGCTCACTTTCAATATTAAGTTATGATGTAAAATGGTAAAAGAAAGAAAAGTTAATTTTTTAAATTTAAATTATGCTTTTAAATTTTAATAGATTTTTACCTGGCTGCATTTTCGTCTGATTTGTCTTGCATACGTCTCGTGCAAAGCGGTCTACTTGTGCAAGCCTGAAGATCTCTATCTCATGAACTATCTATGCTCCAACTGATGAATCAAGTGACGTTCACTCTACAACTATGTAGAGCCCACTCAACACCTCCTCATTGACCTTGAATTCTGGGTGAAATCAGAATGTAGGATCATGTAAAGGCTTGTGAACCTGAAGGTGCCATTGTCGATCAACAATCTCCCATGTGAGACAAAACTTAACCTCAATCCTTGAATAAATAGATCTAATAGCGTCTATCATATTTTTTCAATAATGAGACTTAAAACAAATTAGATAAACAAAATAAGTATTAACTTTAAAATCTTCAATGCCACACTCTTAAAAGAAAAACAACTTAATAAACATAGAAATCAAACTACGTATTTTAAAACAAGAATAATAATAATTCTAGGCTGCATGGAACATAATGGTGCAGTAGAACCAAAAATCTCGAATTTCTCTTTTTGTAGCAGAATGCTTGTCCTTATTCCAACCTATGCTCTCAAGTGATAGTTGGGAACCAGGAGTTGCGCATGGAACAAAATATGAATCTAATTTGGATGAAGATTTACAAATTTGAGGCTCAATACTTACACTGGCACTACCACTACCACTACCACTATTCATAAATCCAAGAAATGGAGAAATTGAAGAACTCTCTCCACCAATGGCTGCCATTTCTTCCCTTTGCCTCTTTTTCAATGCTTTTTGCTTCTCAAAAGTCTCTAGTTGACATTGTACTTTTAACATACAACTTCATAGAGTGCTAATGTGCATGGTCAAGTATCATGGCATTGTATGTGTGCAAGGTGATACTTCAACCTGTTAATGCCTCCCCCATTGTATTTCGTTTTGTAATGAAGATACGTTATTTCACCTTTTTTTTTCCCAGGGATATTATGTTTCCAATTAGGATCCTTTCTAATTGAGGTAGACGCTATGCTTGAAAATTTGGATCAATTTATAAATGGATAGGAAGCTACAATAAATTATATATGGAAAAAATTAACATTTACACTTTCTAATTGAATTAAAATAAAAAATTAGAAAAAACTACTAACAAGTAGGGTTTGCAGCTAAAAAGTAAAGGAAAAAACAAAAAACAGCTAGGATTTGATTATTTGATAGCTAGGGTTTCTTATATTTTCCATTAACCTAGAATAAAACAAACGTACAACAAAATGAAAATTTGAATTAAAAAAAAATCAAAAAATACTTACCTCTTCAAATTCGCTCCAAAAACGAAGAAATGTGGCTCCAAATTAGTCTTGGCCTCCTCCAAATCCTTCTTAAGCTCCTCTAGATACATCAATGACAGCTACTAACCTACTTAAATCATCACCAATCACTGTTTTGTCTTCAATCAATCTGCTGGTTTTCTCTTGAATGACATACAATTTTTGCTCAAGAGGTTGTTTTCCTCTCCTTGTGCTTGAAAACAAAATGAGTGACTTTTTAGGGTTGAGAGGAATATTAAAAGTGCTTTTATTTTGAGTCTAAAGTGTTTTTTATAACTTTTTGGCTGACTTTTCTCTTTACATGCATGATAGAGTTTGAGGCTCAGGACTTGCCGAGTTTGGCGAGTCTTGCAGACCTGGTGAGTTTGCTAAGACTCACCCAGACCTGAGATTGGAGTCCTTGGGTCTTGTTTTGGTCGACTTTGGACTAATCAAGTTTGGGTGAGTCCAGGCGAGTCTTGTAAAGTTGGTTTAGGCGGACTAGTGCAATAAAAAATATTTAATATAATGCAAAATAAAAAAGGCAAAAATAACAATTCACAATAACACAAATTTTAAAATTTAACACAGTTCATCCAATGTGGGCTACATCCACAAAGAAACAACCTTCCACTTTCTTTTTATTATCTGGCTAAGAACAAATTAGAAGTTGATATTTTTTTACATTACCCAACCACTTATTTATCAAGCCCTTTTTGCAAGTTTACAAAGGTTGGTTTACATACCAAAATAATTGCTGACTCCTTTATTAATGGTCATTTTTGCTTCAAGGGTGCTACCCCCAGCAGTCCTCACTAGGGACATTGCCCCTCGACCTCTATCACGAGCATCACCCTCATGCCCCTAGGCCCTGCAAGAGGGGCTTTGTCCCCTCTGCACTCCCTAGTTAATTGATTTGAGGGAAAAATGCGGCTGACAAAGTCCAAATTTAAGCCCAGCAGCATGATCAATCACCACATACTAGCACGGAGTGCTATGGCTTGTTTTAAAGGCATAAGGGGAGATTTTTTCCATGGAGCATAATTGCATACGGCATTGGATTTTTCACAAAGCAAATAGGCATTAGAAAGCTCTTTCTATGTACTTTGCAACCATTAATCTGTTTTTTCTTGAATTTCCCTTAGGTACTTGTTATTTCAATTTGAAGCCACTTTTTTTATTTGACCTGTACTTTGGATATCTTGCAAAATATGGGGCATTTTTTATGTTACAAGGGTTCGAATTTCACATGTTTTGATCTCTAATTTGTATATGAGAAGTATATGTCTGTAAAATCATGGATTTTTCAACATGTCCTTCCATACTCATTTTGACTAAATTGGCAAGACAACATCCTAAAACATCATATGTGGCTTTATCTCTTGCCCTATTTCTATGGACTTGTCCCTGAACCAATTACACCTAACCGGAAGCAAGCATGGGATATCAGGAATGATCATGCCCTTGGATTGATTGGTTCTACTATTGATTGTGACGCTATGTGTTTTGATTCTGATTTGGTAACTTTTCTTATTCCACCTCATTCAACAGAAGGCCTAACCAAAGCATTAAAGTTACTGCCAATGAGAACTTTTTGAACCTTTAACAAAGACAACTACTCCAAGAGATTTTCAGAGTTTCCTTTTTTGAATGGTACAATTAGGTCCATAGACATGAATAAAAACCCAGAAACATTGCATTTATAGGATCTTAAAGAGCAGCATATTCAACTAGGGACTTAGATAATGAGATAATCCACGAAAGAAGCTCGTTTCCAAAGAATACTGAAATAACAGGATGCACCAGAAGCTGACATAGCAATACCTTGCCAGTGTTTCCAAGATAAGTCTAGTACACAAGACATTTCAGAATCAGAGAGCTTTAATTTTTGGAGAAGAATAAATCCACTTTATCCACCAAGAGTTGGTTCTTGACCAAACTTGATTTGGCAGGTGCATGCAACCCTTAATATTCCATGATAGACCATTGATTGCCTGTGTGGAGGGCACTTCCCAATCTGGCTTCTTCTACTTGAGCCATGTAGGATATCATCAAGGGTTCTCTGAGAATCTTCGCCTATATCCTTTAAGGGTTTACCTCTTAGGTGTCGAAGTTCAGTTTTCCTTCCTCTCTTTCTCTCAGGAAGAGCCTGCTGCCAGAGGTGAACACTTGAGATACCACACAAAGCATCTAGGGTTACTTCCCACTTTGGACTCCCTTAAAACTGATCCAACTCTTGAATCTCCTCCAAAGCAGAAGATCCTTGCATTGAGGTAGGAGAGGGAAACCATTGGGAGGTGGAATCTACTATTTCCAGGAAGAGACCTGATCTTCTACCTGAATTTAAGAGGCCTGAATTTAAGAGAAATCCTGCCTATAGGAGGAAGCCCTCGTGTGGAGATATGTGAATGACAAGGAAGCTGTAGAGGGAAAAAAAATCATTATGACTGTGAGCCTTAAAACATAATTTATGCAAATAGGAAATTTATATAACTTTCCAGCATATATTTGCACTACCTTCCAACCTTTTTTCCTTGAGGAAACGATTGGTCTCTAGTTTCTTAAAACTCTTTGGCACTTTGCTCTATGGCCTACATTATAGCAAAAAAACATCTTAAGGGGAACCTTAATAATCATTTTCTTGAGCATATGTGTAATGTCCCGTTCTAGAACATTTCTTATTTTTGCCTTCAAACAATAATTCTAATTCAAAATTGATACTTGTGTTTATAATTTTATATTTATAAATACAACTTAATCAAAAGTTATGAATTTTATTAGCAGAAGGATATTCCCATATATTCCAGCCTGAAAGTTACTTTTGAAAACTGGACTTTCCTGCTCAAAACCAAAGCTGGAAAACATAACACAAGAAAAGGGTTTCCTGTACCAGGAGAGCATAGAGGACCTCCAAAAGGGACCTCTGAGATCTCAAAGAGTTTTCTTTCCAACTCTGCTAATTCCAGCCTGAAAGTTACTTCTGAACTGCATCCAAAGATGAGCGAAGCCCCCACTACTCTGCCAGGGCCACACCATTTAAACCATGTGTGTTTTTAGAGACTGTTGTTCTCTCACCCAAAGATTCAAAAACAATACAAAAAATGCTAATGCATGTATTGCGATGAAATAAACATATTGATAAATTGAAACAGTTAGAGCATATTATGCCTCTGTACATAGGGTATTGCAGTGGGGAGTTCACATGCTAAATGTTAGCATCTCTGGAACTCTTTTGGTTTATGCACATCATTTTTTCATGTCTAAGCTTTTCATCAAGTATTTAAATACCATGTTGATTGCTTGTCTGTCGTCCCTTTTTGTGCAGATTAATTTGGGCTATAAAACTAATATTGAAAATGTTCTTCAGATGGTTTCATGATATGTTCGCTTCATGTCAGTTTTTTTTTGAAATGTTGAGATGTAGATAATTGAAAAGCTTTCAGTTCGTGCGCCAGCTGCTGAGATAAAATTGAAAACATTGAAAGATATAGCTACAGAACATGATGTAGAGTGGGATTCATCTGCTACTGCTTCAGAGTTCTTTAAGCTGCATGAAGATTTGCTGGTAAGTTCTGAACCATGTATAACAGTAGAAGAGTAGGGAAGATGCTACAGAAGATCAATAATAATTTGTACTTCTACTTTTTTTTTTGTTAGTATGGAATTGGAGCAAATCACATGTCTAACGGGGTGAAGGTGCCAATCAAATCAAAAGAAGAAAATGAGTCTTGTCCAACTCCAGATTTACTTACTGACAAAGGCACTACATCAGTGGTGACTTCTGATATTTTAGACCTTCCAACAGTCCCTAACAGGGCGGTCCCTCAAAGGATAGAGACACAACTTGGAATCGGAAGGGACTCACAAAGTGCTATAGTGACATCAGATCCTGTTAAACAGGTTTCATCTGAGGTTATTTATTCAATAGGGCAGCCTGAGAGCTTGCAGGTCAGAACCACCAGCTCACATCCTCCAGTTGTGAACAAAAGTTCACCTGCTTCATCCTCTTTTGATTCCACTGGCATGTACAGGGAGCAACAGTTTGTTGGCTTTGTTTCTCCCTCAGCTCCTAACAAAGCTTCTGATGACAAGAAACTAACTAGCACACATTCTGTTTCAAACTCTGAAGCTATTGCAGATCTTCAGGATGTCTTAGCAGTTGCCAAAACAGCAGTAGCAGCTGCAGATCGTGCAGCAGCAGCTGCTCGTGCTGCAGCAGATCTTGCTAAAGTAAGATATTTTGATTTAAGTGCAAAGTCTATTCATGGCGTAAGAAGCGAAGGTGTTAATGAGAGCTCTTCCTTTGGGAGAGAGGAATAGGAAATGGAACTTATTGCAGAGGCTTTTGCAGGAGTGAAATTTAATTACCATTTTGCATGGAATCTTAACAGCTTTTGACCTCTGGGTGAGGGTTGTTTTTTGCTTATTTTAGAAAGATGATGCAAGGAGAGTTATATTCCAGTGCATAAAATGTTACGTTTGAGATGGGGAATCCTCTTTGAAATGGCAGTCATGTTTGAGGTCCTTTAGTTTGCAATGTAGCACGTCCAAATGGCTTGTCCATGCATGCTACAAGCTGAGTAAATAATCATATAATAAGGAACTGAATAATTTGGAAGGATCCAGAACTTTTATCTAGAGGAGAAATTTGGAACATCCAAGTATTTATTGTGGTCAGCTGGGTTTTTGTGCTAAGCAATGTAGATTTATGCCATTGTCAACCAAATATCTGGATGACTTAATCAAACAAAGCTCAAAAGATGAGAGAACATTGTGGATAGGCTAAAACTTGAGGACAATTTAGACTAGTAATTGTATTAGGAGATTGGGTTCAATTAGATAGATCAATTTTATGCAGGTCCTTACAATTTTAGAAATGAGGCTGGACCACTCCTAAGCAATCTGCACCAGGAATGTATCAATTTGCATTTTCTAGTAGAGGTGCATTATAGAGAGTTCATGAGCACAAAGATGGAGTCATCTATAATAATTAACCCAAAGACTACAGAAGTATGTCTAAAAAACAATAACCATTGTCCAGTGGTTTCTCTTTGGAGATTGAAGCCTGTGTTTAGGCAATCCATCCTGTCAACTTCTGTTTTGTTGGAGAATGTTGTGCCCATCCGGTGATTTATTGGGTATAAATTGTATATTTTCTTGTGATTTGGAATGGATAAATTGAGCAGTCTTTTAATATATTAGAACACTGAAAAGATCAATTGTACAATTTGTTTGCCACTAAATGCATGTAAGATCTTACATCAAAATTGTCTTATAACTAGGGCAAGGGAGCCAGCGGGGAGGCAAGGTGGGGGAAGGGGATTAGAATTGAGAAAGTATTTTAAATATTATGAGAAGATCAGTGAACAATTTGTTGTGATGATATCTGCAACTAAGATTCTGCATCAAAATTGTTCTTTGATGTGTATTTGTTTTTAATTATATCACAATAGTCAAATGTGAAAAAATTGAAAATGGGTAAATTTTCTCAGGGTTGTACACACAGATGGAAATTATAAAAGCATTACATGTACAATTCGATTAAATTGTTTATATAATTTGTATTTCATTTATGTTGTACTCTAGGTAAACATATTAAAAGAAACACCTAAAATGAAGGTAAAATTGATGTGTTTTTTTATTAAAAAATAGCTAGTTAATTCGCCATATTAAAATAGTTGAAAACTTACATCCTTTACTTTGAATTATGGAATTACAAGGTGCTCAATTTAATGCAGGTGAAGAGGGAATAGCTTGTTTTGTTGAATAATAGGGCTATATTTGTAAAGCTTAAATTGAAAATGGTTCAGAGAGTTTTTAACAATGAAGTAGCTTGGTTGATTTATGTTATAAGTGGAGAATAAATATTAGGATTAACGAAAGTCTACACGGCACTTTTAAATGTGTCTTCAGAGCAAGCATTCAACTGTCTTATATTTAGAGTATGTTTAGCTGAATTTGGGCTATAGACATGACTAGTTTGGAAGGATAAGTTGGATTAAATTAAACATGCACAATTGCATCTCAGGTGGACTACTGGTCTTCCTTCGTTTTCACTTTGGGTTTTGTTTTGGTGCTCTAAGCTCACTTTTTACAGCTCTACAAACTATTTAGAGAAATGTTCTCAGGGACGTGTTAAGTACAGTAAAGATTTATCAACAAATTAGAAGTGGATATAGACCAATTAACAAGAGTGGGTATGACTTTTCTACTGTCTATGTTTTGCCCAACTTAGGATGGTGTTCTTTAAAGATTCCAAATGACAATTAAAGAGATGTTTTAAGATGTCGCAAACAAAGACTAAACCCATCTAACGGAGATAATCTAATATTGATCACTGCTTACATTCAATACTAGCTCTTTGCAATCTAGAATTTAATGCAATAGAAAATAATTCAAAATTGACGATTTCATTAATAAAGATATATTCAGTGAAACCCTTATTTGACAACTGTCTATGGTTCCCTTGATCCATTGCCAATAAAGTCGAATAATAAAGAAAACATCAACAAATCAGAAAATCCTTCACCGAGCCGTTAAATTAAAAGATATATAACACTGAACCAAATTTTACTTAGAAATACCACCGGTCAATTTACATTTTGATGCCAAACACAATTCGAAAAATGAAAAGACATACATTGCAAAGTCATTCAATTATCCACATGTGATCCACAGTATCCTATATTTTATGCTTGAAAATCTTTTATATCTAGTTGAAGTCAACTTGAAGACTAAACAAACACAATGACAAGTCAATTGTGGTCCGAGAGACAATATCTACCTCTTGATGTACTAGGCTACCTATGGAGAAATGTTTATCATTGAGAGGTATTTACTTGGACGCACACAATATTCACAAGAATTCTTAGACTTGTTTGGCATTAGTCTTCGAGACGATACACAAGACTGATGCAATTAAACAACATAGACCCATAAATAAAGAGTATAAATGGTAAAATATTCTTTAAAATAAAATAAAATCAATTTATAATAGGAAGGCGAATTAATATCTTTGGATGATTAACCCATGTCCTTTTTGTATTAGATCTGAAGTGTTATGGCTTTTTTTTTGCTATAATAGTTACTTCCAAAAAGATTTCCTTGTGCGACATTGGTAATCTTTTTGTCACTTGTCCGTGAGATCCAAGTGCACCCAAGAATCTGGAATACACCTTCCAAGCACCTAAGCGTCCGACACCTAACTTCACTAACACACACCCCTACATAATAAAAGTGCATGCCAACCCTCCTCCCGAGTATACTTTCTTTGGTGCTCCTAGCACTTCCTCAAACCTGTAGCTCTACTCTTGTACAACCCTGTTGAACCCCTTTAGCAACTTGTACAAGCTTTCATTGCCCTCCTAATGCATTCACCACTTGTGTCCCCCATAAGATGCAAGCTAATAACATTGAACTTCTAGGAACTCCCTCAATCCTCTTGTTCAACTTTACACACTCCCTGAGTTTACCCAACATTGCCTAAGCACTGACACTGAATCTATCCTCCAAGCTCCCATTATCTTGTTTTAATGTCTATGTCTACATGACTCCGTTGGCGAACCCAATTACTCATGCATCCTATGCACTCCAACCAACTCCATCCACACAATCAATCTAAGCTCCATTCATTCACCTTGCAATATGTGTCTACTTGAACTCCAAGCTCCAAGCTCCCAACTCCATAATCCAACCCAATGACTTGGTTGTTGAGCTCTTCTCCAACACGACTATAGTCCTAGAGCACTTCGCCTATGGACCATATCCCCATTTTGGTCATGCACCACGAGCCATCCTACATGAACATATAGCTCTACATTACACACTCACATAGCTCGCCTAGCTTAAGCTCCAACCTTCCGACTTGGACAACCCATTGCGAGGTCATCCCCCCTTGCAACAACTAGGTACTCTGCTTCTCTAGCTTTTGGGTCATGGACAACTCCCTTGGAGTCATCCTCAACATTGGCTCAGCTATTTCGCTTCATTGAGATAGGGACTATGAATATGCATCGACCAAACAACCTCATCACCCAGTGACAAGGGGGGGTTACTTTCCTTCACCCCTAAAATTCACGTGGATCCTCTATCTTTTCGAAAGACTAGAAGGCGAGGGTACTTGGTGCAGGGCACCCCCCTGCAGCTTAAGAGTTAGGACTTACTTTTGTTTGTAATAAGGAGTGGATCCCTTGGATCATCCTGGTGTGATGTTTTGGTCTATTTTGTAAGGTGGAGGATCTTAAGGTACTTTATAAACCTTGAAGATTCTTGAAGCCATTTAAGACCATCTCCTGTCTTTCTGTTAGGTTAGATTCTGGGTTTTTGGACCTTAGTCCAAGGTCATTTCTTGTTTTATGTCTCTTCCAAGTCTTTGGAGCCTTGTGTTGTTGTCATTTTGCTAAAAGATGCAAAATTGACAAGTGTTGCTAAAATGTTGCTCGAGCAACTTTTCAAAAGTTGCTTGAGGAGTTACATCTTGAATGCCAACGGTCACACCTACTCTTGGGGGCAGCTGAAACGTTGGAAGGAGGCTATTTGATGGCCTTGTGCCTTCTTGGAAGGTTAGAAGTCAGTATGTACGAAGCTTGATGTTTTGGGAAGGAATTTGAAGGGTTTTCTGAGCAATTTTGTATGTGTACGACCTGGTACAGATTCATTGTGTGAAACCAAGTACAAAATTGTGTGATGTGCTAAGTTATCTTACACTTCTAGTTATTTCATCCATTTTGGTGGTGTTACATAGAAGTTATAGTTGTTTTTGTAAAAATTGTCATAAAACCCTACTTCTTTGGGTCTATACCAAAGATGTAGTCCTAACTTGGGATTTATCCAGTGGATTTGCTCGACCATCTGGAAAATACAAGTTAGGGTCATCTACTTTATGATTCCAGAAGCTCATAAGCACAATGTTTTTTTTATGAATTTTAAGGTCAAGCCCAGACTAATTATCTCTATGTAATTAGCCAGTTTGATATGAACAATCATGTACAAAGGAGGTATTTGATTGGAGGAGTCGACTGAATTATTAGGTCATTTGGGGTTAGTAGAAGACATCCAGATCCCTGCACTCATTCTGTGAACCCACCTTAAGCCACTTGCTTAGTAAACCAAGCCTAATTTAGCTAATTAGGTCTGCGTACTTAGTAAGGGTTAAGTGGTGCTGGAATAGAGTTGAGTTTTGGGTCTTTAGGGAATGTCAAAACCCCATAAAGGGTATCTAAAAACCTCCTTTCAGACAGATCCTTCCATGATCGAAAGTTATGCAAGAAAAAACCCTCTGAATAGGGCTACAAGGAAACTGAGGACAGTTAGTGTTTGGTTGACAGTGGTGCGTATGAGTGAATGTGTTGGATGTTTCTCTCTCCTTGACACCTAAGTAAAAATTACCAACCATTAGATTGATTGGTTGAAGCCACTGGTGAAGAGTTTCACTCTTTGGTTTGGGTTTAGGGAAAGTGTCCCTAAAAGCAATATTGGAAGAGATTAGTTTCTCAACTTTGGAAGTTGAGTTGGGGTCAGGAGAGTGACTTGGCCTCATAGACAAGTGGTAACCACCCTAAGAAAAGGAGTGTGGAGTTGGATTGTCTCTAAAAGGCCAGTTAGGAGTGTTGGGGAAGAGATTGAACATCTCTAGGTCTTCCAGCAGTGCACTCTGCATTAGGTGGTATCAGAGCAGACTAAAAGACCTTGGGAAGAATAAAAAATGGGTGACAAGATAGAAGACCCACCAGAAGATGAAGTCCTTGCAAGGATCACCAATGTTGAGTTGGCTAGAATTGTCAGAGAACAAGTAGCCAAGAACAAATGGATGGAAGAAGAAATTAAGAACTTGAAGAGCTTCCAAGTAGAGAAGAATAGGGAATGAGACTCTGAAGAAGAAGAAGAAGAAGAAGAAGAAGACATACAACAGGATGAAAAGAAAGGCATACCCGCAGAACAAACACAATTTCTAGAAGCCCTTGAGAGAGTTGGGAGAAAAGATCATAAAGCATATATACCCATGTCTTTTGGAAAGATGAACTCTGAGGAATGCATGGATTGGATAGAGGCTTTGGAAAATCACTTTGAATGTGATGATGTTCCTGAAAATTAAAAAGTTAAGATTGCCAAATCTAAAATGAAAGACCCTGCCTTAAGTTGGTGGAATTTTATACAAGATGAAAGGATTGAGGAAGAAAAGAATCCTTTTTCAACATGGAGGAGAATGTTATCAAAAGTCAAGAAACAATTTGTACCAGAGGACTATGAGGTCACACTCCATAAAAAGTTACAAAATCTGAGACAGAAAGATCTTGATGTGAGTGGATACACTGAAGAGTTCCATAGGATGACCTTAAAAGCCAAAGTCCCTGAGAATGAAAAACATAAACTTGCAAGGTATCTTAATGGATTGAATTATAGTATCCAAGTGATGAAAAGTGCTCCCCTTATTAACACAAACACAACAAAATCGAGAATAACAAGATTTGCAAAGACAAGAAATGGGCTTTCTATTATCCACCATGAAAGAAATTACAATATTTAGAAATATAACATACACAACCACATGCACAACCACATGGGCATTTGATTACAATATTCGGAAAGCCAGAGCCACCAGCTGCATAACCCAGAACTGCCCTAGACAACCTTATGAGCCTTTAATAAATAGGAAATTTTAACCGCCCAAGAAGATTCTAGAAATTAAAAACCCTAAAGTTTGAGGCCGACCAACCCTAAGATATTATTATTCATTTTTATTACATTAGAGTAGGCCCAAACAACTTCGGAACCCAAAAAGAAATTTTGAAGAAACTTTAACATTTTCAAGTTCAGGTAGCGCAACTTTCGGAGACCATAACTCATCACCGTTGACCCGATGGGCTGTCGTAACCCCATTTCAAAAATGCCACGAAGTGCTCTACAACACCGACCTTGAGCAAGCCCAATTAGCCAAGGTTTCGACCCTATTCGGAGCCTCTAAAGCCTTCAAAACTGAGTTTAGAGTTTCTGTACCCTGCTGCCAATACCGAAAATATCCAATATCTACAAAACTATACTTGATTCGGCAATGAAACTTTACTAGCAGGCTGATACAATCAAAGTAAACCTCTAGGGAAGAAAATAGAACATTCTGAGCTCAAACGGAAAACTTACTAAAAATAGTAACTTTCCAGAAATAGTAACTGCACAAAATAGCCCTTATTGAAAAGAAACTAGAAAATATTTTTTGGGTGATGCGAGATTGCTCTTACACCCAGGATGCTCCTGCATCAGAGACCCAGGGTAATTTGAGAAGTGACCCTGTCACATCTCAGGTGGTCAAAGGAAAACCAAGACGGTTAACCTCCTCCCTTGATAGCCATGATGAATCTTCTATAGGTCGTCCTTTCCATTTGACCAAATATTCTTCATATGTCCTGTTCCTTGTGCTTCTGCCAACACGACTATCCAAAATTCCTTCAATCTCCTCTGTAGCTGAAGTAGTTGCTGGAATATTCCACTGTGCTTCTATGATCTGAACCTCAACACCTCCCTCATGATATTTTGTCAAATCTGAAATGTTAAATACTGGTGAAATATTGAGTTCACTAGGCAACTCTACTTCATAAGCATTCCCCGAATCATGCTTCTTTAGTATTTTGCATGGTCCAAACTTCTTCATCTTCAACTTATTATATGTTCCTACTGGAAATCTCTCATTTCTCAAATGAACCATGACTTCATCTCCCACCTGGAATTCCTTATGCCTCCTTTTCTTGTCTACCTTAGCCTTGTACAATGTATTCATTTAATTAATATGCTGCCTTACCTCCTCATGCAAATTCTTCAAGTGCTCTGCAAAGTCTTCAGCTTCAGCGCTACTTGTCTCTCCTTTGTCCAACTTTCTTAATTCTGACGCATTTCTGGGACTACTTCCATAGACTATATGGAATGGTGATTTACCAGTGTTCCTATTGACAGAATTATTATATGCAAATTCCGCTTGTGGTAAAACCAAATCCCATCCCTTTGGTTTATCTCCAATCAAGCATCTCAACAAATTCCCCAAACTCCTATTCACAACTTATGTCTGTCCATCAGTCTATGGATGGTGTGCTGAACTGAACTTCAAACCTATCTTCAACTTTTTCCACGAGGTTCTCCAAAAGTACCCAACAAACTTGGTGTCTCGATTTGAGACTATACTCTTTGGTAATCCATGTAGTCTTACCACCTCCCTGAAAAACAATTCTGCTACATGAACAACATCATTAGTCTTCTTGCAAGGAATGAAATGTGTCATTTTTGAAAACCTATCCACCACTACAAAGATGGAATCATGCCCTCTTTGAGTTCTCGATAGGCCAAGACCAAAGTATATACTAATATCCTCCCAGAGTTTCTCTGGTATAGGTAATGGCTGATATAAACATGTATTCTTCTTCACTCCTTTTGCCATCTGACATACCCTGCAGCCTTTTATAAATGTCTTAACATCTTGCTATAACTGTGGCCAATAATACTTCTCACTAACCAGAGAAATAGTTTTATCTCACCCAAAATGTCCAGCCGGTCCTCCACTATGCTTTTTTTTTATTAGATTCTCCCTCATGGAGCTCTTTGGAATGCACAACTAACTACCTCTGAACAACATATCATCCTGGATTATGAAATCCAACCATTTGGTTCTATCCAGAGTAACAGGTTCTCTGTAAGCTTTCCAAGCATCGCTAACATCTAGATCTTCAGGATACAAACTCTTGAGTTCCTTGAACCCAACAACCTCAATCTGCATCTCTGTTAGCAAAATCAGTCTTCTGCTAAGGGCATTTGCAACCTTATTAGACTTCCCACTCCTGTATTTCAAAACAAAAGTGTAACTCTGCAAAAACTCAATCCATTTCAAATGCCTTTGATTCAACTTTCCTTGACTATTCAAATATTGCAAAGCTTGATGATCAGTAAATAAAACAAATTCTTTTGGAAAAAGATAATGTCTCCACTTCCTCAATGCCTGAACTATAGCATAGAACTCTTGATCATAAACAAAATATTTTCTCTTGGCATCATTCAACTTCTCACTAAAATAAGCAACGGGTTTACCTTCTTGACTCAAAACTACTCCAATAGCATTACCACTAGCATCACAGTCTACTTGAAACACCTTGTTAAAATCTGGAAGTGCTAAAACAGGCTGTTCTATAACTTTTCTTTTCAACAATTCAAAACTTTTATCTGCCCCTATAGTCCACTTAAACTCTTTCCTATCCCCTCTCATTGTTTTAGTCAAGGGTCCACAGATACTACTGAAACTTCGAATAAACTTTCTGTAAAAGCTAGCCAAACCATGACAAGATCTTACCTCAGTAGCACTCCTTGGGGTAGGCCATTCAAGGATAGCTTGCACCTTCTCAGGGTCTATTTTTAGACCTTTTGCTAAGACTATAAATCCCTGATACACTAATTCCTTCTTCACAAAACTGCACTTCTTCAGATTAATCAACAACTTCTCTTCCCTTAACCTCTCAAATACCTTACGAATGTGCATCATATATTCTTCCAATGTCTTACTAAAAAACAAAATATCACCCAGGTAAACAATAACAAACTAACCCAGAAATTCTTTCGGTACTTCATTCATGAGCCGCACGAATGTGCTTGGTGCATTGGTTAGCCCAAAAGGCATGACTAACCACTCATACAAGCCCTCCTTTGCCTTGAAGGCTGTCTTCCATTCATCTCCTTCTCTGATTATGATTTGGTGATATCCACTTTTTAGGTCTATCTTTGTGAAATACTCAGCTCCACTCAAACAATCCATAATATCATCCATTCTTGGCAAGGGAAATCTGTACTTGATAGTGATCTTGTTGATAGACCGAGAATCTGTACACATCCTCCATTCTCCATTTTTCTTTGGTGCTAATACCACTGGTACAACACATGGGCTCAAGCTCTCTTGGATCAATCCTTCTACAACAAATCATGCACTTGTCTGTTCAATTTCTCACTCTCTGCTGGAGTCATTCTATGGGCTGCCTTGTTTGGCAAACTGGCCCCTAGGATCAAGTCCATTTGATGACTGATCTTCCTCACTATTGGTAATCCATCAAGTACATTATCAGAAACAATATCCTAAAAATCTTCCAACAAGTTTGCAACTTCTGCAGGTACATCTTCTACCTCTTCTTTACCCACTTTTGGAATTAGGGCAAAACACATATTCTCATGTCTCATACCTTCTAAGAAATTTCTTCCATCAACTAAACAAATTCTAGCATTACTACATACCTTTTCTCTTGTTTCCTTTAATGACTTCAGCTTGTGTCAGACTCCATCCTTTGTCAGAATAAGTATTAGCATGACCATCATGTATGGCACGACTATCAAACTGCCAAGGCCTTCCCAACAAAAAATGACATGCATCCATGGGGATGATATAACAAAGTACCTCATCTCAGTAACTTCCAATCTTGAACTTCATTAAGCACTTCTCATTGACCAGGACCTTGTGGTCATCCTGCACCCAGGAAATTCTGTATGGACGTGTGTGTTTTCCCCTTTTTAGCTTCAACTTTGTGACCATTTCTTCTGATACCAGATTATCAGTGCTTCCACCATCAATAATCACATTACAACACTTATCCTCACACTTACATCTAGTGTGAAATAGGCTCTTCCTCTGATCTGAGCTCTTCTCTTCATTTATCAGGATCCTCCTGACAACTAGGGTTTCTCCCCTCTTAGCATCATCTGAGTGTTCTGATTGAGCTTCTTCATTTGCATGTGCAACTCGTGCATGGCCTTCATTCCTCCTATCTATCCTTCCTTGACGTTGTGGGCATTCATAGGCTCAGTGTCCTTCTCCGCAATGGAAACAAGTCCCACGAAAACCTCCTCTTCCTGGTGCTTGCCCTCTTCCTCTTCCTCTACGATCCCTATTATTTTGATCACAGGAATGATTGAAATTATTTCCCCTTTGATTCTGACTACTGTTGGTTGTATTTCTTGTTTTGGCAGTTTTCCTGGTTCCTTCTCCTGCTCTCTGAATTCTGATGTGCTCAAATCAGCTATCTCTTGTTCATTATGCCTTTACCCATGTCAACTTTCAGGTTTTCAAGTCTAAACCTTGCTCAAATATGTAAAAACCCTGAAAAACCCTAGGCTATCCAAGTATGAAACGATGAAAATAAACCCTAGGTCATGGCACTTCTGTTTCAGCGTTACTTTTTCCATTCACTTAAGACATGTGTTTCATTTGAATCGCCTTGTCGCGATACCCTGAGCGAATATTCCAATTGCCTTCCCGACTTGGCGTTTACCTTATGTTGCGTGGTCTCGTTCAAAATCAGAATATTCCTTTAGCTTTCTGAGACTTAGCGATTCCTTTCATGTCGGGTAGTCACAAGATAACCATCTTATAAGGCTTTATGCAGAAGGGACCCACTGTTAGTCGGGTGATAGCAGGAAGTTCTAAACAGTTATGAAAATGTCTTCAGACTTCACGATTACCTTTTGTCGCTTTATCGCCAAATGAGTCAAAATTAACAGTTAAGCAAAGCCTTCAGTCGCATGGTCTTGAAAAGAAACAGCGGTTAAGAAATACCAACTAAGACTTTGCGACTAACCGTCTGTGGTTTATAGTAATGCTTAGTCGGGTATCGCCAGAAAAGGATAATGATTCAGTTTTCCAGTATACAGTAGGTGAACAAATGGTTGTATGACATGTGTCACAAGGCGGATGGACATTAAAAGGTTATCGCATGGTCGCCAGAAGGAGAAAACGGACTCAGCGACAACGAGACTAATTACTTTCCCTTCAGTCGCAGTGTCTGGGAAAGATTTAAGGGTATGCCCGAGCATATAGCGATTAAGCGACGACCGTAGGATGAAGAAATAAGAGGATCTGACGGTGGTCGCAAAGTCTGAGAAGAAAAGTGCCCTAAGAGAAAAGTCCTCCCGACTTAGCGATTAAGGTATGTCGCGCAGTCGTCAGAAGCAAAAAGGGGGCGCTTATAACTTGTTAAGGTAAAATCAAATGCTTAGGACTTGATTCCGCGATTGGGCGACTAAGCATTGTCGCATAGTCTTGAAACAGAATAAAAGCATTTGGCGACAGGGAGATAACTGAGAAGGTTAAGGATAACGGTTAGTCGCAAGGTCTCAGAATGAATGATGAGTTACTGTTAACTCTGCGTGACTATGATTTCAAGTGTGTCGCATGATCGCCAGATTGTAACTTGGGTCAGCCGAAGGTAAGAAACTGCATTGTCGCCAAGTCTTGAGATGGAACCATGGTTAGTGACAGAGGCCCGCGAAAAAGAGACTTAATGCAGTCGCTCAGTCGCCTGATCACAAAATCTAAAAGTGGCGACAGTTTTTTCGATGTGACAGTATGAATTCTCGGCAACCAATCACAGACTCGCATTTTGATCACTGTGCAAAAAGAGTAGCTGAGATGTAAGACAGACAACGAATCCCAGTATGACATGTCAGCTCTTTTAAATGATATATGATTGCTCCGAGGATTCACTTTTCAAAATTTGATTTCCTATCAACTTCATGCAACTACGACTAGGTTTTATGTTCAAATTCACAGCATGTCGAATTAATGGCAGAACTGATGTTTCTGAATTATGAGCTGCGTACTCCGAATGACGACTATAAGGAGTTGATGGTGCATTCATTCACATTCACCGTGCTTTCAATTTTCAGAGCCAAGGTTGTTCATTTTGCAGAAAAGAGAAATATTTTGCTCAGTTTGCAGTGTTTCCAGAATTGATAAAAGAGTTCTAAATTTCAGGAACTTGTGCTCAGAACAGTCAGTTGATTTCAGAAATAGATTTGTTTCAATATCGGTTAGGGAAAGGAGATTCAGGTTGTTGCAAATATGAGCGGAGCTATGAGTGTTGCTTCAACAAATGGAGGTAGTGAAGAGGAGTAGAGAGGAAAGGCAAGCTTCTCTGATGAGTTTCTCCATCTTCTACCTGGTTCAATGCAGAATAAGAAGGCCAATGCAAGTGTCCTCTTGGATGAGTACAAAGATATTCGAGATGCTATGACTCCAGGGACAACAGGTTTCTCCCTTTTCAATTATTTCTATAAAAATTCTGATAAACCTATTCCAGTATCAAACCCTTGGACATGTGGTTTAGCTAGATTGCTTGTTCCTGATGTCTTCCTTGATGTAGACCTATTTTTAGACCTAGCTAACCACTATGATGTCCTGACAAAGACCATCAAAAGGGATGATGGCACTGCCTTGCTAATATTAAACAAGAACTCATTCATGCAAGCCTTTGGCTTGTTTAGTGCCATGTCTACTAAAATTGACATGACAAAGCAGGAGAAGAGGTATAGTTCCAAGCCTGGTATTGCAAAAGGCTTATTGAAGAAACACATGTTGAAAGAAGTGAGAAATTACTTAGATCCTA
>MU227573.1:1398263-1413745 GCA_018584345.1 Thuja plicata
TGCCGCCCATTTTAGGGCCTAAACCGGGTTTTGAAGGCTAAACTGGGTTTGCAACATAGAGTCCCAAACGGTGGATTTCGGGAAAAAATGGAAGTCCCGCACCCAATTCCTGTCAAATTCCTGCAAAAAAATGGGGCCTAATTGAATTGAAATTGCAGAGATAAACAAAGTAAATGAACAAATTCACCTGGCTTTTATAGAAACCCTTGTGGCAGATTCAAATCCTTGGACCTACAAGTATGGATGCGCCAAATGAATGTAGAATGTAGGATGTCTCCAATCAATTTTCTTTAGATCTTCAACACCAATATTTAATGGATCTTTGAATAGGAAGAAGCTTGAATGGCTGTAGATGGAGAAATCTTCAACAAGAGGGCTCCATAGAGCTTGAATCCTTCAATGGCTAATAATGGATCTCATTGATGAATTGAATGCTTGAATGTATGTAGAACAATGGATGCTTGAGAGTAGTGTTATCCTTCATTATCCTTCATTCATTTTCGTGGTTATTGCATATCTTGTCTTAGAGAAAATGAGAGGAGAAAGCTTCCTTATATACAAGTATAGGGCACAATCTTCTAGAGAGGTTGACATAGGATAATTAAATTCTAATTAGTCCTATACCCCTAGAAGTGGATCTATATTAAATATATTTTTAAGAGGAGTCATTACTTCATAGTCTGAAATAGCCGACCCGGAAGTAGGAAATAAATCTTTCTGAACCCCGACATCCGAAAATATGGAAACCTAAAATTTGGACCCTGGGTTAGGGTCGAGGTCGACATTGACCCAAAAGGTTGACCTTGACCCTGAGGTCAAGAACCTCAAATTCTTAGAGCATGCTGCCAGAATAGGTAGGAGAGAAGTGGAAAACAAGGAAGAATCAGGGGAAAAACTAGATCCAAGTCAAAGACCCATTCAAGGCATTTTACATGACCCCAAACCACTTACTCAGAGGGCTAAACCAGTCCTAAATGAAAGTGCTTCCATTTTCTGATGATACAAATGTTGCTTGAGTAACTTTTCAAAAGTTGCTTGAGGAGTTACATCTTGAATGCCAATGGTCACACCTACTCTTGCGGGTAGTTGAAATGTTGGAAGGAGGCTATTTGATGGCCTTATGCCTTCTTGGAAGGTTAGAAGTCAATATGTATGGAACTTGATGTTTTGGGAAGGTATTTGAAGAGTTTTCTGAGCAATTTTGTATGTGTACGGCTTGATACGAATTCATTGTGTGAAACCAAGTACAAAATTTTATGATGTGCTAAGTTATCTTACATTTCCAGTTGATTTCATCCATTTTGGTGGTGTTACATATAAGTTATAGTCGTATTTGTAAATTTTTTCTTAAAACCCAACTTCTCTGGGTCTTTACCAAAGATGTAGCCCTAACTTGGGATTTATCCAATGGATTTTCTTGACCATCTGGAAAATATTAGTTAGGGTCATGTAATTTATTATTCCAGAAGCTTAGAAGTGCAATGTTTTGTTTATAATTTTTAAGGTCAAGCCCTAGGCTAATTATCTCTATGTAATTAGCCAGTTTGATATGAACTGTCATGTATAGAGGAAGTATCTGATTGGAGGAGTTGACTGAAGGGTTGAATTAGGTCATTTTGGGTTAGTAGAAAACATCCATGTCCATGCACTCATTCTATGAACCCACCTTAAGCCACTTGCTTAGTAAACCAAGCCTAATCTAGCTAATTAGGTTTGTGTACTTAGTAAGTGTTAAGTGGTGCTAGAATAGAGTTGAGTTCTGGGTCTTTGGGGAATGCCAAAACCCCATAAAGGGTATCTAAAAACCACCTTATTTCAGACAGATCCTTCCATGATCAAAAGTTATGCAAGAAAAACCCTCTGGATAGGGCTATAAGGAAATTAAGGACAGTTAGTGCTTGGTTGACAGTGGATGCGTATGGGTGAATCTATTGGATGTTTCTATGTCCTTAACACCTAAGTGTACCAACCATTAGATTGATTGGTTGAAGCCACTGGTGAAGAGTTTCACTCTTTGGTTTGGGTTTAGGGAAAGTGTTCCTAAAAGCAATATTGGAAGAGATTAGTTTCTCAACTTTGGAAGTTGAGTTGGGGTCAGGACAGTGACTTGGCCTCATAGAAAAGTGGTAACCACCCTAAGGAAAGGAGTGTGGAGTTGGAATATCTCTAAAAAATTATTTAGGAGTGTTGGGGAAGAGATTGAACATCTCTAGGTCTTCCAGCAGTGCACTCTGCATCAGTACTCTTCTTTGCCCCACTAGAGGGAGGATGTCCACCTTGGACCACTCTAGTGCACTCTTGAATGTTGTTGTTCCCAACAAACAAACTGTTTATCACACCTCACGATTGAGAGGGGGGGCAGTGGGGGGGGGGGGGGGAAGCAANGGGGGGGGGGTGAAGCAATCTTAACTAGATCTAAATCTAATGTGGGAAAAACCATGGTGAGAATAAAAATCACTATCTGAAAAACATATTCCAGATGTTTGGGCCATAGGGAAAGGAGCGCACTACCCCTAAAAAGGACTTGAAAGCTAAGGCACCAAAAGTAAGGGAAGATATAAAGGACTTGCAAGGTAAGGAACCAACCTTAGGGAAAGATACAATACAAATGATCACAAGCAATTATGTTGAATGAATTGACTTGAAGAACATTCTTTGTAATGTTGATTACATTTTGTTGTTTATACATCTGTAATTAATTTTATCTTTTTTTGACTACACATTCACACATTCACACTTCACAATACCTTATAAACTCATATCTATATCACAACATCTAATCTCCAAAGTATATTTTCCTTTATATAACATGTAACCTAAAATAACATCCATTAGGTCAATCTAATCAGATGTAGCATATAATGTAAATTGTCGGACCCAAACATAATCTCCAAATGTAGAAGGTAGATAAAGCATGTGAAGCATCACACCATCTCAACACATCTTCTAGATCCAAAATACTCACCACGATCACTGCATGTCACTACAAGGACCAAAACTTCTTAAGTCTGCCATAAAGGATGAAACTGTAAATACAATGTCGGCCTTATAAACACAAAAGATGGTGCAGACCTCCAATACTTTTGTGGATTCTCATAATATCATCACTTGACACCACCATATCTATATTAACAAACCGCGATGCCAAATCACTTGAAGGTAGAGGAATGCAGAGCATTCCTGCAAATTGTCACTTTCTCTCTATCAAGTCGAAATATAAAGTGCAATATCTCTTGTTGTGAATTGAATCAGATCATGATACTTGAGAAGTAGCAACCTTTGATATCAATAATTACCATACTTCAACCATGGAAATGCCTAACTCACCAAGGTTAGCACTTAGTCAGAAAAATTGTTCACCAAAATAGTCACACTTAGACATTTCAAATGCAAACACCAAAATCCTTCACATGACAAGATCCATATTAACCTCTTAACTCTATCTCCAAAGCACATCCAAGCCAATAAGTCATAAATCAAATCACCAAAATCAATTGAATTGGTCAAAGACCAACACAAACACCGATGTCGCACTCAAAGAAAAATAACTTCACTTGCAGAGCAAGCCGACATAAAATATTTTAATTGGAACATTGCACAAACATTAGGAACATGTCCACCAAACCGAACAACTAGAAACATCAATGCAGAGAATTATTAGGACCAAAAGACCATTCTTGACAACCACCCTCATTGTCAACAAATAACAAAACACAACTTCAACCTCTAACAACACAAAAATTCAAGTCACTAACTTCTTATGAGGAGCATTCTCCCATTAAGACTTCAAATAATCTTTCCTACGTATATCAACTTTCTATACTTGTCACCATTTAGGTATACAACAACCTAACTTATCATCACTATCAGTCATTAGAACAACATCTGAACAACCAATACCAAATTTGAAATATTGTTTCCTGCCTGTCCAATAAATCAGGCACATTATGTACGCACAATAGGTTGGCAATTATGACAACACTAAATACTTCTCTCATATACATGTATGACACTTCTTTGCATCGAGTACAATACCAAACACATACAATTCTTCATCAAGTTGACATCATTGAAAACACTAAATGCATATTTCTAACAATCAAACACTCCCCTCCCTATGTAGGTTTTTTGGCAAATTATCAAGCCTTGATAGAGTAACATCCTATATTTTCCACCAACCCACAACTCTCCCATTTACTTGGTGTACAATAGGAAAATAGAAGCAATGTGTATTGTTCATCTTTCCTTAATGCACAATCAAAAGGAAGCACCCTTTGTTCGTTTATGGTGACTGATCAAGCAAGTATTGTACACTCGCCATGTATTGTTGGTATGTAGTGATTTTGGTTAACTTGTCAAGCATTTCCCTTGGTTAACTCGTCAAGCAATTTTGAGGTTAGGGTTTTTCTATAAGAAAAATGGTGTTAGGGTTAGGGTTTTTTCTGTAAGAGAAATATTGTAGCATTTGCAATGGTATTGATTTGCAAGGGATTTTTGGTTGTAATAATTTTTTGTTGGATAATATATTGGACTCTCTGTTTGGTGGATGTAGCCTGAGTTTGGGTGAACCATGTTAAAATTGTCTCTTGTTGTTATTTGTGTGTTTTTATATTGTGTTAATCTTCATTTTCGCATATAATTGAAATTTCTGCATGCAATACCTAGCACCCACTAGGCTCAAGTAGGACTTAATAGCTAAGTAGGTGCAATGTTCCTTCATTGTGATTGATTAAGAGGAGTTTCTAATAGGATGAAGCAAGATGGAAGGATAAATAAGATTAAATGAGAACTTATAGAAAAAATAGAGAGACAAAAATTAGATAAGAACCTGTAGTGACCTGAAACAACAACTAAATAGTAGTATTGACTTGTGATTTGAATCTGAGGCTGATTTGGAGGGTATAGAATGCCTTGCTCACTGTATACCCAATACTTTTGCCTAAAACTTTCATGTATTGTATATTGGATCTTGTACTTTCTAAATCTGCAACGGTAGGTTTTCCACCTATTCCTACACATATAAAAATAAGGAAGAAGGTTGGATAGAGAGGTTTACCTAGATCAAAGCCATGTTTGGAATCAACCTTAAAATTAAATAAGATAAATGAAAGCATATTGTCATATAGTAGAGGTTAGATCTAAAAAATGAAGTATATCATACCTTGACAATGCAAATGCTTCTTTGGATGTGATCAAATATGTTGATGCAATAACTTTGACTTAACACAAAAGCCCAAAAGAAAATCAAGAAAGGCAAGACCTTGTGTAATGGATGTTTTAGTTTGTCACAATGCTTGGGAGGATAGAGAGAATGAAGTAGGTAGATGAATGGTCTTTTTCATTTATGGTTGACTGCTTTGCTTGGCCTTCAATGAGGGAAAGAAGCTTGATCCATGGAGAAGAACACCTTGAATTCTCGGGAAGAAGTATAGATCTTAAATGCTTGGATGTTTTCCTTCAAACCTTGAACTTGATTACTTAATAATGGATTCGTATGCTTGGGAATAGATGTGATTCTTTGCCTTATGAACTTGATTCTCAAATGAGGAGAGATAGGGCGCTTATATACCTCACAATATTTTGGGGGTTAAAACTTGGGAGGGCCGACCACAAATCCAAATACCCCACTAAATTACCAAGACAACCTCCCTATTCAAATATCACCCTAAAACCTGGGTTATAGAACACCCAATGCGTTCTATACCTAGGTATAGAATGCCTAGGCCATTGTATACCCACCAATTAGGGCTCAAATTTAAACCATGGGCCCTAGATAATTAGGGGATGACAGATTATGAAGTGCAACTAATTTTGAGGTCAAGAAGAAGTACGAAGGACACAAATAGTAAAATAGGGCCCATGTAGGATAAAGAAGAGAACTAATAAAGGAGTGTGCTTAGAAATAATAGGCCCACATTGAGTTTTGATGAAATTGAAATAACATAGGACCCATATTTGAATTTACATGTCCATTAAGTGACATATGAAGTCCTATTATGCATGTTAAGATGAAAAACACTAAGGTGGTGCTAAATAATCATGAAATTTTAGACACCAATAAGGTCCTTACAATTTACAATGGTACATTTAGCCCCCACTTTAGCAAGAGTACGAGTCTACCTCATGCTCATAGTAAAAGAAATGAGAGAGAAGAGGAGAGAGAAATTATCATGGGAAAAATGCAAAGAGATAAGACATCACTAAGCTTAAGGATAGAAGCCCCCAAACAAAGGATCTCAACTCAAAAAACCATGCACAAAGAGCCTAAAAGACAAAAAAAAGACAAAAGCCCTAAAAATACAGCCAAAAAGGGCTCCTCGTCTGAGAAAATCTAGAAGAAGCCCTTTTCCGAGGGCTCTGATACAGACAAGGAAACTAAGGAAGATAATCCAGAGGGGAGAAAAATGAGTAAGAAAAAAGGAAAAAAGTCTACTAAGAAGAAGACTTTGGCGGAGGTTACAGAAACAAAGAAGGATTCAGAGGATGAAGGGAAGGAGGACAAAAAGGAGACTAAGAAAAGAAAAAGGGGAGAAGTGAGGGAGAAGTGATGGATAGAGCTAAGACCAGCCGAAAAGGTAAAAAACCTAGCAAGAGGAGAATTGTTCTCTCCTTGGATGAGGAAGATGTGATGGAAAAAAAGTTGAATACCGAGATGAACCTCGGGGAGGATGAAAGAGGAGAGAACAGGGAGGACAAAAAAGATGATAAGGAAGAGGACCAAAATCCAAATAGGAAAACATAGGACAATAAGAAGAAGGAAGAAGAAAAGGCGAAGGAGAAACATGACAAAAGAACTGAAAAAGAGGAAACATGGTATGAGGAAAAATACTTCCATAGGAAGGAGGAAATAGGTAATTATCATGTGCATGATGGTATTAAGTAGAGAAAGGATTGTATTGCGGACTTCACTGGCATGGTGAGTAATATGCTTGATGATAATGCTAATTTGAAAAATCAAATTGATGCTATGAGGGCTGAGATTAATCTCATAAAAAGCATTGGTATTGGTGAGAAACCTGTTGATGTTTGCTTGGATGAAATGAAATAGGCGGTTCATAATTAGGAAGCCCAGGTGGAATTTTTGAACAAAGTTGGTAAAATGGAGAAACAATTGAAGGACATCACAGAAAGGGCAGAGGAAGAAGACAACGCAAGGAAAATTTATAACCTGAACATCAAGGTGGAAACAATTGAGGAAATGGTTCGTAAGATAGGGGAGAAATGCCTGGTGAGCCTTAAAGCCTATACTGGGCATGCACATATCATGATGGATAAACTAGATCACGACATAGGGGAAAAGGACTACAGAGAGGTGAAGGAGATCACAGGACTGGGAAATCGTATGAGGGCTAGCACCAAGAAGATGAGTCTAAAGGAGGACAAAGATACTAAATACCTCAAGAATTTGGTAAATCAGATGTAGATAATGGTCATTCAGGCCCATGAACTTGTGGAGGGCATGTAGCTGTCTTTTTTTGGTTCTATCCTTTTTTGTCGTCCCTGTCTTTTCTATTTATTTGTGGGAATTTTTTGGTTAGGTTATTTTATAGCTAGTTGTTTTTTCTTTCCTAGTTTGGTGCTATGACATAGATGTTTTTGAATTCTATTGATTATCTGTAAAAATTTGTTAAAGGTTTTGGGTCCTTGTAAAACCTGTTTTTACTTATCAGGAAAAAAAAGACAACAAACAAAAGATAACAAATGATAAAAGACACAAACAAAAGGAGTTAGTACTAAAAGTAAAACTCCAAATCAACTAGTTGAGAACCTCAATCGATAAAATGTCCCAACCTCTAGCATTATGTTTGGAAATATTTTGCAAAAGAACAAGTAGTCATATAGAAAGGGCAAGAGCATACACCAATAACAACACTCTATGATCTAACCCACTAGAAAACCTATGAGAGCATGGAAAGAAAGAGAGAGACCATGAATCCAACAATCTAGCAAGTTGTGTTATGTTAGGTGATCCATGGGAGATGAGGATGAGGAAAGAGTAGAAAGGATAGAAAGTTGTATTATGCTAGTTTCACTCATCCCAAAGAGCGAGAGGAGAATAAATGGTCTAACAAGCTATTTATGTTAGTCAACTCTACCTTAAAAAAATGATTTGCATATAGGGCGACATATAGGATTAGTCCTACGGAAAGCATAGTCTCTATATGGATCCATAAAGGCGACCAATCTAAGAATCAATGAAAACAGCCAGTCTAAGGACTAATAAAAGAAGTGATTAGTTTAAGGATCGATAAAAAAGTGGTCATTCTAAGGACCAATAAAAATGTCAACCAGTCTAAGGATCGATAAAAAGCGGCCAGTCTAAGGACCAATAAAAAGGGAAAATAAATCTAAGGATCGACAAAAAGAGGTCAGTTTAAATGGTGATCAATCTAAGGATCGATAAAAGTTTTTCATTATAAGAACCAATAAAAGTGATCAGTCCTAAGGAATGGATTATCTCCTCAAGGATCAATAAGGATGCATAATGTAGAAGGAGGTCACATGTATGCTCCCCTTTTAATGATGGTGACATAGGAACATGGTGGAATCATAAGGAAAATAGATAAGGATAGAAAAGTTCCTTAAAACAACAATATATAGTAAAGTTCCTAGCAAAGACCGAAGACTCTAGTTAGCCAAGGAATGGACAATTGTGAAAGGATATCCGCAAGTGGGAAGAGAACCTTGAAAAGAAGAGATCTTGGTTACAAGATATCTACCTTCAAGAGGAGTCCTTGAACAAAGATAACATCTTTAAGACAAAGACAAGAGGAGAACAAGAATGCACTCTTTTAACCCCCTATGCTAGGTGAAAAAGAGATTCTTGATGAAGGATGGCACACTTTAAGCCCCCAAGTGAGAATATTTGTTTGGGATGAACATTTTTTTACAAATAAAGAAGAGGTTGTGATCAAGGATACACACCTCTTTCATAAGAGAGAATCCCAAATTAAAAATAATAATTCCATATAAGAAAACAATGACACATGATAAACAAATGTCACTACACCAAGAAAAGTGAATCCTTAGTAAGATGAGGGAAATGAAGATTGATAAATGAAACCTTGCCCCCCAAGGGTGAAGGCAAGGAAATATAATAAATTGTATACCCTAAGTGACATATATTTCATAATAGACATACATTTTCAAGCAAGAATAAGGTTGTGAACAAGGATGTATATCTACTGAAAAAGGGAAGATCCTCATTTAAAACAAACAAATTCATGCAAGAAAGCCTAAAGTATATCATGTTATAAAAGAAACAAGTAAACAAAGGAATAATGGATCTTTTGGAAAGGAAGAGAAACATCATACACTCCCCAATTGGAACATCATTTGTTAAAGACATGCTCTTTGAGGCATGAAAAATATTGTTAACAAAGATGATAATGCCTTGCATGAAAACAATAATCTCATGCTACAAAGAATGTAATACTATAAAAGATGCAAACCCACAAAGATAAAAATGGGTCCTATGAAAGGGAAAGAGAAAGGATGTCACATTATAAAAACTTAGTGGAAAAATCCATTACAAGAGATATACACTTGCAAGCAAGGAAGAGGCTGTATAAAAGGATTTCAATCCCCCATAGAGAAAGATCCTCAACAAACAAGTCTAATCCTTGAAGGACATTGTAGTAGAAGAGATTTAATTAACCAAGAGATAATGGATCATTTGGAAGGAGAAATGAAGAAAATAGAGAGACATACCCCCCCCCCCCCCCCCCCCAAGAAGAAAGCCATGGGAAAAGACCTATTATATGGCTCACAATGGACATCATGAAAAATAAAGAGCCTCTACTGAAGTAAGCTACTAAGATTACATGATGGAGAGTGACATAATAGGAAAGAGATATGCTAAGGTATGTTTTTGATATCAATAAAAAGTAGGAGATACGTTGTTAAACAAATAAGACATCAATCTACTAAATCTTGAACAAATTGTATAAATTCAATACAATCAACAAGAGAATATTTATCGCTACAATGAAAAAGACATAAATTTATCATTATGAGGTCCTTGTTTCTTTGGAAAATGTCTAAAAAGGAAAATGCATTCTAGTATCATATTTAAGTCTCAAAAATATTTTCTTAGCCAAAGCCAAATGGCCATCAAAAGGAGGTGTAACAATGGATAGTATTGGTAAAATAATGTCTCTAGGGGTTTTTTGTTGTGATGAAGAAGAATCCATAATAACGGAATAAGAGGAAAAGGTGATGGATTGAGGTATAAATCTTAGACCACGTCTAGTAACTTTTGTATGAGGATCTATAGGGATTATTATACCTTGTTCATTAATACCAAGACCTTGCCCACTATAACCTTGTTGAGTAGTAATGCCATAACCCACGTTATAATTAGCCTTTAATGTTGAGGGGAAGGACATTCATCTTGAGATTTTATGAAAGTGTTTGGTATAAAGAGGAATATGAAGGGAAATGTTCTCTTTACGAAGATTAGGATTCCTATCACTATTCCTATCTTCTTTAGGTGGAGAAGAAGAAGGTTTTTTAAAATCTTCATGTCTACTTAATGTTATTCTTGGAGATAAATAATCAAGGAAATGGTTAACCTCAGGATTATGAAAAATGCTATGATAAAAAGAGGAGTATTTTGTATCATCTAAAGAAGTGCACATAAACTAGCCTTTTTAAGACTATCCATTAAGGTGGGTTGAGGAGGAGAGGATCTAGGTCTCACTAATATGGGATTGTTAGGAGGTTGTTTTCTATCCTCATGATTAATAGGCATCGTAGGAGAAGGATTAAGGTGGTTTATGCTAATGTCATCTTTAGGTTCATCAACAAAGACCCTTATGTAATCAATATATTCCATGCATTTTGCTAAAGTTTAATGAGAAACCACATGAAATATTGATAAAAGTATTGAAACATGCTCTATAAGGAAGATATTTGAAAGTCTCATAATGTCATATACAAGAAGACAATGAAAGAAAACAAGCGTTATGAAATGCAAGAAGGTAGTATCATATGATAAAAAGTAGTAAGAACTATAATACCATGAGATATCACACACCAATCTAACTTAGTAAACTCCATGAAATCTACCCAAATTAGATCTGAGGATGTAATGTATGAGATCTAAACACCAAATCAAAAGTGGAAATGTCGTGTGTTTAGTTCACCAAAATGTACAATAACAAAATAGAAACAATGTCAATTGTTCTTGTTTTTTATTGCACAATTGCAAAAAAGATGACCCACTAGGCTTAAGTAGGACTTAAGTGCTAAGCAGGTGCAATGATCCTTTGCTATGATTGATTAAGAGGATTTGATAATAGGATGATGCAATATGGAAGGTTAAATAATCTTAAATGATAACTTCAAGCAAAAACAAACAGATAAAAAAAAGACAAAAACCTATAGTGACCTGAAACAACAGCTAAATAACTGTATTGACCTGTGGTTTGAATCTGAGGCTGATTTGGAAGGTGTTGCCCTCAATTTTTTATTTGCAAAATTGGGGCAACCCTACAGAAATTTTGTAGGTTAAATTCTTCAAGACGAGTCTTTGTTTGGTTTTTCTTGGTCTTGTGTTGGGTTTTTGGTCATTTTTTTTGCCTTAGGTTTGTGGCTTTCAGAACTTCGCTTGTTTTGAGCTATCTTAGTTGTCAATCAGAGTTGTCTAGCTTAGGTTATAGAGGTTTAAAGCATACCGTCGGTGGGGTTTTTCAAACAAATTGTATGTCTTGTTTAAAAATCCTTAAAAGTGGACTTTTTATCGCTAATTGCACTAAGAAAGAATCTTATTTATATATAAAGTGGATATAAAATCTCACTTTAAAATTTCACAGCATTCTGAGGAGTTTTACCTATAGTTTTTAATGATGGTGGACTTTTTCAACCTGTCTGCATATCATGTCATTTAAAAATATAAGGTTGCATATAAAATATTATGATTGAATGTTGCAGTTAAGTGGGGTTTTTATTTAAATTTGCATATCATCATAAATGCAGATTACATTTAAAAGTCTCATTATTAATGCAATTTAAAGGTGGGCTTTTTAAAAACAATTACATATGTATGTTGTTTTAAAATGTTTTGGATCATTTTAAAACTCTTTATGATTCCATGTAAGGTGGTGATTTTTCTTGGAAATGCATATGTTTCAAATCATTTGCATATGCAATTCATATCAAAAACCTCTTGTAACACATTTAAAAAAAAATCTGCTTTAAGTCTCATGGTGGCGATTTTGGAGCTCTTAGCATATATTTCTAAAATGACATATGCTATGTCTTTTAAAACCCATCATTACTTACAAACGTATGGTGGCGATTATTTTTAAAATTGCATGTGTTATTGTCTTAAAAAAAAACATGTTTTTATTCTATATGGTAGATGGCATCATTTTTGGAAGGAGTTGCATGTTTTAAAAATTCTTCTAAATCATATGCAACTGCTCAGTAAAAACCCGTTATGAAAGAGATTTGACTATATGGAGTCAATTTTTGAAGTGTTTACATGTTGTTGAAAGCTCTTAAACATATACGATTTTCTCCAGAATTCTAAGGCGCTATTTTTATTTCTCTTAGCATATTCTTCAAATGAAAACATTGCCCTAAGTCATATGCCATATGCATTTTAAAACTCGCTTTACTTCATGAGGCTGCGACGGGTTTTTGAAGCCACATTGCATTAAATCCTTCCATACACTGCTGCATTTTGGGAGAAGAAGCTCGTCTAGAGAACAAAAAGACAAGAAACAATTTTGTATGCAAAGATTTCGCCATAGATCTCTGCTTTTTTTACTTCTTTTTGCTTGGGATTTTTGGTAAGTCTTTTCTTCTTGGTTTCAAATACATTTTTCTCCATGCTTTTAAGTTCAAAATGCATTCTTTGAGTGTTGTTTTTAGTTTGTTTTGCATGAGGAATTCAAAATCAAATAGGTGTCATTTCATTGTTTGAATCATTCAAATTAGTTGCTATTTTAATGCATTTTGTGCTGCATGGAGGACATTTGTTGAACGCTTTATCTTGAGCTGTCCAAATGCATTAAAACATTCAATAAAACTAATGGGACTCTTTGCCTATTTAGTGGTAAATTGGAGGCTTCCTTTTGAATTCGAAATCCATTGGATTCAAGAGCTACATTGACATATTTGTCTCCAAGGTATCTTCATCATCAAAAAGAGGTAATTTTCTTTTGTTTTGTTTCAGATTTAAGGCTTTTTTTTATTTTGTCTTCTTTTCATCTTCTTTCTCTCACATTCTTCTAAGTAGCATATGAGAATGTCATTTGTTCTCATATGCAGTCGGGATTAAAAACCTCGTTCTTGATGGTGACTTTCCAAAATAAATAAGAAGAAAACTAAAAAACCCACCTTTTCATATTCCCACATTCAAAAGACAAGCACGAAACTTCCATTATGCAGAGTTGCATGAAAAACCCACCTTTGACCTCATATGCAAGTGTTCACAAAAAGTCCATCATATGCATGACATGTTTATTCATGTGTGAAAATATTTTTCACGTGTCTTTTGACTTGTTGTCCAGGATGTGTAAATGCTTCCAAAAAGCCCACCGTGCATATGGTATGTTTATTCATGAGAAAAAACACCTTCCCATTCTCCTTGTTTAAAATTAAAATTGTTGTCCGCATACATGCAGTACCTCCAAAATACTAAGTTCTTCCCTACACTACAACATTTGGGGTCAAATTTTGACGCCAATTTGTGACGACGCTACCATTTGTGTGTGATTTTTGCATTTTTTTTCCAAGTGCCCCCAATGTTATCATAATAGCGATGATATCGTCGTAATTGTGACACCCTCTTTATTATAAACAAAAAAAAAAAGAAAAAGAAAGGCTCATTTGTGATTGGGTTGTGCATGCGAGCGGAAGAGGGCCCTAATGATGAGCTTGGTTTTTCCCAGTAACACAACCACTCAGCTGCTTTCCGAGGATATGTCACCCATGATTTAGAGGACACAATGCTGCTTACCTTCATTGCTTGTTCATGAGTTTGAGGACAAGTCCTGTTTTACAATTTTTGATTCCCAAATTTTACTATATCTGAGGTTTGTTAACCATTTTACCGCTAAGATTGTTTGCGTACCCTTTATACATTGATGGCTGTTTGAACTATTTTTTTCCAATTTGAATAACCTCATACACGTTTTTGTTGATCTTGGTAACAGGTTTTTTAAATTTTGAAGGTGAGAAACCAGTTCTTGGCTTCATCGCAAGGTGAGTAAAAATCTCCAACAACCATCTACTATGAATTCCAGTTCTTCTTTATTTATTTTGTAATTTATCATTTTCTTTAGCTTGATCTGGAAAACCCCCAAATCTTAAATCTTTGCAGTTGCTGGACATTTTCATTTATCAATTTTCCATAAGATTAAGAATCGAGATCTCTGTGGTTGCTGAATGTAACCTATGTAAGAACTTGAAGGGTCGAACATATATTCGATTATTGTTCACTAGTTTTGTGTATATATGCATTTTAGAGGACATATTGTTAAATTTTAAAAAATAAGCTTGCAAGTCTTTTATAATGTAATATTTTAAATGGGCTTACCAAGTCAAAGTTGAGGTTTATAAATAAGTATAGAATCCCTAAAATTTTGCAAATCTGCAGTTATAAGAAACCATTTGATTTTCATCTATTGTTCTGTATTAGGCATCTCTGTATGTATATTATTAATATCAAACCCGTTGTGTCTACATATATAAATACATTTGGCTTCATAAAAGTGAGCACATATATGCACAAGATATGGGCATGAGGACATCTATACATTGTATATATACAAACACGATTACTATACATCTATACATTTTATATAATATAAATAAGGATAGGATTTTTAGCGTAAAAAGATATACATATAGAAATAAATAAAGGGGTTTGGTTTTGTGCTTCACGGCCATGGCCTCTACTAGACTTAGAGTAGCAAATACAATGGTTATCAATCATGTGAAGCATTGGAGAGTGGCTGAATCCCCTAACCATGAGTTTTCCTTTTCCTATTTGTGAATGGATTTGGACATGTAAAATAAAGGTTTATGATTGAGTACATTATCCCCAATGCTTCGCAAAGACATGGTTATAAGCAATCTGGATAGAGAGGATTTGATAATAGAAATACCACTCCATAGACATTTATTGAAAGGGGACCAAGTAGTAATATAAATCAAGCATAGCTTGAAAATGATTTCATGAAGTTACTATGCCACCATAGGGAGATGTGGAAGTCATTGCAGTGGCGATGGATGTAGTTTTTTGGAGATCTTAAAAGCATCCATTGCATTGATTCTAATCTATAGTAATGTATGCCATAATGCTTTGAAAAAACAATTGGTTCTGAGAGTTCCTCACAATCTGTACATATCCCAAGCACCGATCATACATACAAATTTTAAACACATAGTGATTGTTCATAATCAAAACACATCTTCATCTACAATACATCCTTTGATATTTAAAATATCTACCCAAATACACATTGATG
>MU227573.1:1431588-1441614 GCA_018584345.1 Thuja plicata
TTTGTTATGTTTTATTATTAACTACTATTTTGGATTGCTTTTAAATAAAGTTTCTAATAATATTGTTCTCACAAATGAGTGCTGATCAGAAAAAGGGAAAGGAACAAGTAGTCCATGAGGAGCCGCATGATGAGCATGATCCATTCCTTGTTGATTCTTCATCAGACGTTCCTCCTATGGTTGCACTGCAAAACATCCTTCATGCAATTTCAAGAGAGTTAACTCGATTGTTAGGTATTCAATCTTAGACTCCTAAAATGTTGATGAGAGTGGATGAGTTGGCTAGCCATGTTTAGACTTATAAAGTATCAATGTAGTTTTTAATTATAACAAAAGTTCAATAATGGTTTTTATAGTATACTCTTTTATTTATGTCATTAACTAAAATACATATGTGTTATTTTTACAAAGGATGCTACAAACATTCAAGGGTCGTTCCCCAGATGCAGATACTTCACTAGGTGATTTAAGTAGATCGCATGTTCTATCCTCCACTTGAGTTTTGCTCGAACAAATTTTTTTTAATAGCTCTAACAATATTATTTTTTAGCACATACTATTGATCTTATGTTCACTACGTCGCCTGCTATGAGGATCGGAACCATAGAGGTACTACCGGCTACAATGTCAGCAACACGTAGCATGGCCACAGATGCAATGGCAACGCCTATTATTGGTAAGTAGATTCATCTTTTTCTCTCTCTCATTTATCATGTATTTATTTCACTTGAACTATTCTTTCTTAGGGGACATTTTGTAATATTGGATTCATTTTATGTAGGAGGCGATCACCAAATTCTTGGATGTACTCGTGTCGAATGTACGGGAACAATAAAGAAGTGTGATCAATTGCTTGTGAACATTGAAGATGGACTTCCCATGAGAGTAGCCCAGCTTCCAGGTACTTTAAAGATTGATCCTTTCTTTTACAATACAATCTTATACTCACAATGTAATGCACTAATCCCCTGTGTAGTCCCTTGCAATAACTAATAATCCTGTTATTATTTTGCAGGGAATAATATATTTTATGAAAACTTAATGATGAATGTTTGCATATTTTCAGGCCGACCATACGCACATGGTATCATATTTTGATTTCATTGCTAGATCAAATTATGTTTCAAACATTTCTTCAAGTATATTAAAAGGTAGCTTCACTTCATTTATGAATCTAACAATTTTTTTTTCTTAAAAGGTGGCAATCACAAAATAAAGTGCCAAAGGATAAACTCATTGACTCTATGATAACACTTTTTTGACCCAACGCCTTTCAAAGACTTAAGCTCCTTGAGAAAGCGGGGAAAACTTTGAAATATATTAGGGACAACTACAAGACCCAAATAGAATGCAACCCTTATTACGAGCGACCCCCTATGTTCCTATTAATTAGTGGGAGAATCTTAAAAAGGATGCACTTGAGAGACACGCAAGACATGATGGACAAATATTATCACCTGAGGATAGAAGGTACGTGATAATATTAATAATGAAATTATGTACTATTTACTATTTGTACTTATGTGATCTAATATTTCAAATATCACACAGGTTGCCTAACACATCAAAGGCAACATAAGCAAGAAAACAAACGCACGGGGACAACACAAGCTCGGTTCGTGTGGATATTCAAAACTTGTTGCACAAATTGTAAGTAATAGTAAATGAAAAACCATATGCAAATATTTATAAATTGTAATCAATTTAGTTCTGATGAAATTCACTACAATAAAAATGTAGGGCTTGGAGTTCAAACAAAAGATTTCAGAAGAGGACAAGAAAATAGGCTACAAAAAAGGCTATACAGTTGTGGCTAGACGATTCTGATCAAAGAGTGCGCAAGTTTCTTCTGGTGGATATGTCGAAGAGGTAAATAATCCAATTGATTTTTATTTCAAGTTGAATACTTTACCAATTACTATATTGGATGTTAAGTTCCAACATAAAGTGAATATATTTGTTTAAAACTTTGGAGTGATTATATTTATATGTATTAAATTGAATGATTAACATTTCTCAGTATTTGTCTTGTATTTATATATTTATATATTGTCGATAAATGCACTAATTATTTACTTTAGAATGCAGTCTGCCAATCCTGAAACACCATCCACGCAGGACATGGGCGTCGATTCAGATGTGCATTGTAGTACTCAAGGTATACATTTTCTATTCAAATTTTAATTATTGATTTATTTATACAAGTAAACATTTTAAATTGAATTTGGCGTAGTAATAATAATTTAATTATAATGTGTTGGGATTAATAAAACATTTTGTATTGCAGTTGCAACAAACATAGAAGTTCCCGATGAGCCTATATAGGTTCAAGCCGTCAGTCAAGAAGATGTGGTTGCAAAAGGTAAAGAGCATCACATTTACATTTTTTAAAGTATTGAAATGCTTGTAACAATTATGATAATATGTTTTTAAATTAACCCCAATTATGATAATATGTTTTTAATTTAACCCTTTTATTTGTTATTGCAGAGGGCCCACCTTTGCAAAGGACAATAAGATCACGTGCATGGGCGAAAAGAAATGACGATGCCGAGATGGGTACGAGAAGAAATGATGATGATGAGATGGATATGCCTCTGTGAGATTATAACAGGGATGCAGATAAAAATAAAAAGTCAAAAAAGAAATGATTCTCATTTAATATGCAACTTATTTGATAATGACTGATGTTTATGTCTCAATGTTGTAATAATAAAATTATTATAGTTACTCTTATTTTAAAATTATTTGTAGGTAGTATCTAATTAGGTTCTCATCTTTGTTCACCTAATTGGGTGGTAGCCAATGGAGACACTATCTTGGGACTCTACCATAGAAAGGGGTTGCGTAACCAATTCTACCATCCTTTAAAAGACTGGTTTTAAAGTTAAACCTGAACTACGATGTCTCTACGAGTTACATAGGAAAGGCCATCTATGATGAGCCCCTGAGGCATTAGGTCTAGCCCTTAGGTCTTGTAATTTTGAGTTCTTCCTTGATCTTTCCACACTACTAGTTGTTGAGTTTGTGATCTCTTTCTCCCTTGGGAATGCTTGTCAAGTAGAAATAGTAGGGTATATACCATCTATCTTTCTTGAAGACTCTTTATCAAAAGGGAATCAATGTCCTTTATCTTCAATCAAATAAGGGGTGCAGAAGGTTGCTTTGCATCCATTGCGTATAGAAATTGAGTGGTATACCCAAACGATGCAAAGCATCTTCTGCACCCTTGATTTCAATGAAGAGAGAAATGTCATTGATACCCTTTGGATAAAGAAGCTTCAAAACATAAATATGACATCCTACCATTACTACTAGAAAAGAATTTCCAAGGGATCATAGATGCTCTATCCTACCATAGACACATGTGCACTCCTTATCATAGCCTTAACACAAGCTCAATCTCATGAGGTTGTAGTGGACCCAATTGATCTAGATTGACCAATAACAACTTCCACTTTCTACATTGAAAAAGTACCATATCTCTCTCTTCAAGGGTGGGTTATTCATTACTACCATGTCATGTTGTATTCAGTTGTATGTAGCTCTAATTATTTATTGTCTACTATGCAATCTTTACATATGTATCAGATGACTCATGTGACTTATGTAAATCTTTAGAGATAAATGCCATTGATACCCTTTGGATAAAGAGGATTGATACCACTTCTACCATCCTTTAAAAGACTGGTTTTAAAGTTAAACTTGAACTACGATGTCTCTGCGAGTTATGTAGGCAAGGCCATCTATGATGAGCCCCCAAGGCATTAGGTCTGGCCCTTAGGTCTTGTACTTTTGAGTTATTCCTTAATCTTTCCATCCCTTATCATTATTTTACATATTTTGCATCTCTTTAAGAAACAAGTTTTAAATACCTTATGATTGATTTAGCTAAGTTATTAATGTAGCTTATCTTACGATCTTGTATCTAATAAACTATAAATTTTATGTTATGCATCTAGTTGTGTAGCCATATATACATGTGCAGGAAATAGAGAGGCAAGGAGAATATGATACACAGATAAGAAAGAGAAATTCAGGTATGCAGTTGCAAGTCATATTGGTTATTTGAACATCGTAATAAGCTTTATTTTTCTAAGTAGATTTATTATAATCTTAGATTCCAGTTAAATGATATAACAATTATGTTGTGTCTCCAAACAATTGTGACCATGATGCCTACATTTATGTTTCTCAACTGTTGTGTCCCAGGATCCCTTATGACCCTTTATGACCCTTTATGATCCCTAAGAATACATCTTAGAGATCTTAATGTGTCATAAAGGGTCATAAGAAACTCCTAGGAGGGGCCAGATGAGCTTCCACCTTCACGTGGTTGGCCTTGTTAAGTAGAGAATGTTAAACTATTCTCGAAACAAAGAGAAGCTCAAAATATTATTTTTTTAACAACATTTCACACTGTCGCAATGCCTGATTTGGTGGTAAAATATAAGGTGAAAAATCAAAAGTACTGCCACATCCATCAAATGTAACATAAGAATTCCTTTTACTATACCATTTTTATCTTCATTGAATTTTGAAACTAAAGGCATCCCTTACCATCTCCACTTTGATTTTTAAATTTTTTTCTTCCAATTAATGAAATTGACTCCCTTTACATTATCAACTGTGCTTAACATCATTGCTATTTGTATCTATCAGATGGGGTGATGGTCCAGATGTGTTCAGTGCTTTGATAAATTAAATTTAATGCTACCTTATGGAACAACTCCTCCCTATGCTGCTATGTATCCATCTGGAGGAATTTATGGCCATCCATCAGTACCTCCTGTAAGTTCTAATACCTTGAGTTTTGTCATTCTTGTCTTTTCAAATATTTAATACTTATAATTTGAAAGTATGCATTTGTCTATGTGATTTTTCTTTTCAGGTAAGTCAATAATGAAGGAGATGGTCACTCCCTTTTGTTACCTAGAGTTTAGCATGTATTTTTGGATATTTTTATTGTGGACATATGGCCTATTTTACTATCTTAATTTTCTAACATTGTGGTCTTGATTGCAACTTTAGGGTGCACACACATTCACTCAATATGGAATCCCATCAAATGGAAATCCTACAGATGTTGTAATGGTAATTACTAAAATATTGTACACAGTAATTATATGGAAAACGATCATAAGAATTTTTAGCACTCAGTTGTTAATGTTTTAATCTTTTAAGAAATGTTTTGAATGGAAATTTGATATCTACTTTCTGTGGACAGCCTTTAGTTGCACAAAACACAGATGCATAGCCAAAGTCCTTGGGAGGTAAAGGACAGAATTCAATGAAGAGGGTAAAAGGAAGTTTGGGAAAACTTGAAATAAGTACAAGTAAAGGAGAGGGTGGAAAAGCAACACTTGCTACTGCAAATGGTGCCTTCTCACAAAGGTAGATATTCAAGGCTGCTAAATTTGATAAACTTATTAAACTCTAATAATCAGTGGGAAGGTCTAGGATGCTGCTTAGATAAATCAGTTTCTGTTCTAGGCAACTCTCATTTTCTTACCTTCTTATGTTTATAACTTATATGTTAGTGATCTAAATAGAGCTAATAGTTCAGTGGGGACAGTGGCAGTGAAGGTAGTGAGGACGGAAATTCACTAAATGTAAGAAAATTTGTTTTGTATTTCTTGTACAAAAATGTATGGATGCTGATCTCATTATTTTCTCTCTTTTTTGGGTTACTTTTGCAAATACCCTTGACTTATAGTAATATGGGTCTACCTTATATTCCTTGTGGGAGGCACTTAACTATGCTACAATTGAGGCGTACATATCTTACTTCTTGTGAGATTTAAACTTGTGACTTCTATTTCAAGAATATGAGGTTTATTTTCATAAATTTACTTAACTCATTTATGTTTCCAACACGTTTTTATGTTTCCCATTTCAGGAGACCCAACTTCTAGAGGCCAAAAATTTTGATTCATGAGTTTGATTGACAAATTGTTCGAAGCAACAACAAGATCATGATGTGCTCTATCAAGCTATAACCCACTATGCTAGTTATGACCACTTCCAGGTCCATCAGAAGCCTCTAAGGCCTTAACAATTGACTTTGAAACTTTCAAATGAAACTATCAAAAGTGGAAACTTTATATCTTTAAATCTAGAAATGATTCTTGTAATGAAAATTTACCAGCATTCTTATCTAGCCAATCCATAGCTTTGAGGAAAATCTTGGATCAATCCATGCTCAAAATTAAACTTACTATAATAGTAGCCTTATGTAAAAGTAAGGTTGAGACACAAATTTCCACATTAAAAAGTGTCTAGGTCACTGTTTCTCTCATTTGTTTTGGTTTAATTTTGACTGTCTTGATATATTGTCTTAGTTTCGTGGTGATCTCATAATTGTGTCCCATTTTTTTGCTAAGTTGGATCAAATTGCTCAAGTTTTATTGTTATGTATGTAATTTGGACTTAAGCTTAATGTTTACCCCTAGATTGCGATCCTCTCAAGTATAATATTTAGTGATCAATGTTTAAGTGCTTTTTAGCATCATTGTATATTCACTGGCATGAGATTCCATAAGTTATTATATGTGCTCTTCTGGAATCATATGTTTTTCATTTTTTTTTGTTATTCATTTTGTTGCATAGGACTATTGACTACGAAATAGGGCTCCCCTTCATTGGGCCTTCACGATAAACATTGCAGGCCCTCTTCCACCACTCTTTGCCCAAGTGTGATTCCTCTAAAACAAAGAAAAACAATGCAGTGATGTTGTCAAAACTTCAATAATGGACTCCTTGGAAACTAATGCTTAGAAATTTTAGGCTTGGAGTTTGATCCCTCACAACCTGTAGGTAGAGATACAGACGGCCTGAAAACCAAATTATATTCATGTCTGCCATTTATAGATATGCTGTCACAGTTGGGAGGACATTGGTTTGTCCCTTTATCCACTAGGACACTATACTCTTAAAAACTCTAAAGTGACACTAAAAAAATACATGCGACATCGAATCGTCAGAAATTGTTGACGACTCAATGTCGCATGTATAGAAAATATGTCGCACATCTGTCGTAATTGCGACACCAACAAACTGTAACGATGGTAAGATGAAGTTTTTAGACAGTGCAAAATGTGATGCATAGGTGTCATAATAGCGATAGATAAAATATGTAATGACAGCTCGTATTGTGACACCTAAACGTCACATTTTTTGTGTTAACCGACGCAAATTACGACAGACGTGCGACGTATTTTCTATACATGCGATGTCGAGTTGTCAAAAATTGTCGACGACTCGACATCGCATGTATAGAAAATACGTCGCACTTTTGTCATAATTTGCGACGCCCACAAACTGTAACGATGGCATGCTGAAGTTTTTAGACGGTGCAAACTGCGACGGTTAACACAAAAAGTGCAATAACTACGTGTCATAATAGAGATAGCTAAAATATGTAACAACAACATTGTAACCATCATAGTTGACTCATATTGTGATGGTTAGTACCATCGTAATAATGACAGACTGTACAACCGTCATTGTTTCTGACACCAAAAATATAACACTGGTCTTTGTTGTTTGGCCGACGGAACAGTGTCAGAAAAGTGACACATAGCTGTCAAAAAATGGTCTCAAATATTGTAGTTCTTTATGCATTATGGATTAAAAAACCCACTTCTTTCATAATTTTCATACTTACATATCAAAGAAGAAGTCCAACTTTCTAATATGCAAAACAGTAAAAAAACTCACCTTTTTGTGTCCTTTTATGAGATGTATGTTCTTCCCCTCAAACAAATGAAGATTAATATGCAAGAAGCAAAGTAATTCCCATATGGTTGCAAAGAAAAATGAGATCTTCCTTAAACATGTGATTAAGTTTAAAAATCTTGATTACAAATTTCAAGGTTGCAGAAGCATATTAAGTAGGAACAACCATATGATGGAGTCATACAAAGAAAGGGATGGAAGATGCAACGACGATTGTCATAGAATGATTTCAAGACTGAAATGATAATGAAAATATGCTTTTCTAGCAATCACCACTATGATGCAGAACAAACAAAGATGAAGATTCATATTCTAGTTTGAGATGCTTTCACCTATCAGAACACATCAATCATCGGGCATCAAGTAACAGGATAAAGACTGATAGGGGATGATGCAAATAGATTTTGTGTCTTGTCAGACACTTATAATATTTTATTATGCATTTTGCAATTTGTAATTGACAAATTACATGCAGTGTAAGAATAAGATGTAATTGCATGTGATAGTGTCATGTGCAAAGTAGTCTCATGTAATCATGTTGCAAATACATTAGGTCTTGCAACATTGAATAAGTCAAAGTTAGTTAGTTATAGATAAGGATTCAACAAGTCAAAGTGGTTAAGGTTCTCACCTTTCTTCTATAATTTTCTCTCTCCTCTTTTCCTATATAAAGGAGGGAGCTCATTGTAAATATTCATCTTTTGTTGTGTGCAAGTAAACTATAGGCAAAACTCTTGAGTTCTGAAGACTTTGTGTTTCATTGTAAAAGAGTTAAGCATTTGAATAAAGGAATAAAGATTGATGGACTTTGTGTTGTTGTCATGACCATTAATGGATATATTCTTATGTTGAATTCATTGATCCTTTCTAAAATTAAATAGTTATCTTGTGTATATCAATGGAGCACCTTTCATCTAAGTTTTCTGAAGACTTTGTGCTTCAGAAGATCGGGATTACTGTAGATAGTAGTGGCTGTAATGTTTCAAAGCTGAAGACTTTGGGCTTCAGTGTTGAAATTTTAGATCAATTAGAGGGTGTTCAAGGGAAGACTTTGAGCTTTCTTGTACATTCGAGATTAGAGTAATTATTTAAGAAGGATAAGAGACTTTGAGCTCTTATATTATTTCATATTTAGATAAAACAAACTGCTATCTCAAAGGATTGTACTTAAGTCATTCCTTGTGGTGGTACCCTAAATTTTGATAATTTATAAGTCCCAATCCATTATCAAGAAGCATGTTTCTCCATGAAAAAAAAAGATCAAAGGAAGGAAACTTTATGACACAAATAAATAGAACTAACTAATCGAAGCCTTCAGAAAATGTTGGAATTTAGACCTGCTAAAAAGATGATTTTGACAGAGGATAAAGATGGTCAAATTTTAAAAATCTAAAAATGACCCAGTTCGAGAAATCAAATTTCCTATCTCCAGCAAAAATATTAGCTTTTCATGAGGTGTTTTGGATTTTTGACCAAAGCTAAATCCGAAAGTTAGGTAGTTATTTTTTAGTTAGTTTATTGTTTTTCAAAATAATTTGTAATAAGAGTTGTGTCTTTTCACCCTAAAAAGGTGTGAAAGCCACTCAAACACATATATGTACATAATGTAAAATGTAAAGAGAGGGGAATAAAATAATAATACAATTTCACATATTTGGATAGTTCTTAATCAACAAGTATAACATGGACCTGGATGTACTACTTTTACAAAATTAATAAAGATAAGTCTTTTTTCTTTCACATGTGTAATAGTTTCATTATCATTTTACAATTAGTCCCTCAGATAAACCAATAGAACCTCTTCAAAGTGATAGTTTGATGTGCATGCTTCCTTATTTGGTTCATAGTCTATATTTTCAATTGGTTTTCTCATTTTGCATGGTTAAATTTTGTTGATTGAGGCCTGAGTCAATTGGTCTGTCATCTGAGAAGTATTACCCTTTTGAAGTATCTCTGAATTTGTTTTAGGTTGCATGTACATTCCATAACACCTTTGAAGTGATAAGTTTTCTTGTAAAACTATCTCTGAGGTTGAACATTTAAGATTGGAATGATCTTGACTCTATTGCCCATGGAAGAATAAGGCACTAGTCTAATCATTATTTGGATTATAGTTATTCAGTTCATTTTTTATAGTTTTAAGATATCTTATCTATCTAAAAATTTCAAATTACATACACATTTATTAAACATTCTTTCAATTACTTAAAGTATTTCAGTTTACAGTTCATGATATATTGCTTTCAGTTAGATTTCTTTCAAGTTCCTTGCCATACTTGAGAGAGAAGG
>MU227573.1:1455877-1492230 GCA_018584345.1 Thuja plicata
CCATCTAGATAGAAGGCAACAGGTCGAATCACGCAGACAGTCAGGATGAATAACTCATATTCAGTCTTGGCTGTACCTGGTGAAGAATGACTATGTTGAAGTGTGTGGTTGATTTAGAAGGCCAAAATTAACTCATACAAATATCAAACGATAATTTCATTCACAATTCAAGGGACTTCAACCTATATTTCCACCTTACTCACTCAACATGAATAACATAACTACGCATTGATAGTTTAATTAAACTTTATTCTGCAAAACAACCAATATAGAAAGACTACACAAGGAGTCTCTGCTACACTAATACCATTAATAGAAACTCAAATATGGCCTATCGAAGGCCTTCCTACAGTCAATTGAGCATTCATCATGGGTGGATTCCTTTACACCTTTCTCTACGCAGTCTTCCCCATTATTCTCTGTGCAACCTCATACATTATTCTCTTTGTGGCCTCCTACCATTCGCAACCACACTCCAAGCCCTCTCTTTCTTTTTAGCTCATTTTCCTTCCCCCCTCTTCTCAAGTCATTCTTCCCTTATAATCTTATCGATTATTCTGCCCTTCATAGATGACTTCTTCTTATTAACTTCCCTGCGGAGAGTGAGAACCGAACTCCCCCCAAAATTGCTAACTATCACCGATTTCTTTCATCCCCTCCATCATTGTTTTTCCTTCAATGGCTTTAAGAACAAACCATTCATGCATCCATTTCAAAACTTCCACCTAGCTATGTGGAGTTGTAAACAGTTTGATAAATTTCTTGGCAAACAATTGAAGTGTGTAGTCTTTCGTTCCACATATACAATTGTTCCCATAATGGCACGTAGCTCAAGACATATTAGTCAGGATGACATGTGGACACTAAGGTCCATATCCTCTAAGGTCCATATCCTCATCCCTCATCCACATAGATGTATCACTAGTTCCACCTTGGCTACTCTAGTATCTCAGAGTCAAAATAAAACAAAATTGATGCAAATATAAAGGAAATGTATTTTAGATTGATGTTGTTCACAAGTGTACTCGGGATGCTCCTACATTAGGCTCAAATTTACACTGTGGGCCCTGGATAACTAGGGGATTGCAGATTATGAAGCATAGCTAATTTCAAGGTTAGGAAGAAGTACAAAGTCAATAAATGGTAACATAGGGCCTATGCAGGCTAAAAAGGAGAAATAATAAAGAAAAATGCCTAGAAATAAGGGCTCACATTGAGTTTTGATTAAATTGAAATAGAATAGGACCCATGTTTGAATTTAAGCGTCCATTAAATGCCATATGAAGTCTTATTATGCATGTTGAGGTGAAAACACACTAAGGTGGGTGCTAAATAATCATGGAATTATATGCACCATTAAGTTTCTTACAATTTATGACGCTACACTTGGAAATGCCTCAGACACTCCCCACACTTCGAGTCCTCACCCTATGAGTTTCTAGGCCCTTACATCAAGAGACACATTAATATTCCCTCATATAAGTTGGAAATGGTGATGGGGAAGGCACATGCATCCTTTTACAAACTTCCTTATTGTAGCTTGTGATGAGCCTATAAATTGTCATGTTTATTTCATTGTTTGTGTCACTTTAATCTATTTTTGTCATGACATTCCAATAGACTTCCATACTTTACCTTATTTACTTGAAGCACTAATTATGATAAATGATTATTAATAAACATTTAAATGTTTGGTTAGTTAATGACTACATAACGGAAAATTATTATATGAATGGTGATTATTAAATGTTAATTATGTTGGAAGGATTAACATATTATTTGTGAGGTATTTGAGTCTTTCATGCAGTTGCAAGGAAGGAGAAACAAGTTGACACTTGTCAATATTCAGTAGTTGTTGGAGGTGCAAGAAAAGTCAAAACCCAGTTTTAGTAAAATGGACATATATTTCACGTTTATCAATGAAATTCTAATTTTTAAGATGATTTGTAAAGCTAAAAAAGAGGAGAAAAAACCCTTTAAAATGTTTGAGCTATTTCAAAATAATAAAGGAGAACCATTCATTTGAAGTTGACAGTAGAAAATGTGGCGACAAAAGAACCATTCATTTGAAGTTTGAAATAGCATAATATCAAATGATAATTTCATTCACAATTCAAGGGACTTCAACCTGTATTTCCACCTTACTCACTCAACATGAATAACATAACTACACATTGATAGTTTAATTAAACTTTATTCTGCAAAACAACCAACATAGAAAGACTACACAAGGACTCTCTGCTACACTAATACCATTATTAGAAACTTGAATATGGCCTATCGAAGGCCTTCCTACATTCAATTGAACATTCATCATGGGTGGATTCCTTTACACCTTTCTCTACGCAGTATTCCCCATAATTCTCTGTGCAACCTCATACATTATTCTCTTCGTGGCCTCCTACCATCCGCAACCACACTCCAAGCCCTCTCTTTCTTTTCAGCTCATTTTCCTCCCCCCCTTTCTCAATTCATTCTGCCCTTATAATCTAATTGATTATTCTCCCCTCCATCGATGACTTCTTATTAACTTCCCTGCGGAGAGTGAGAACCGAACTCCCCAAAAAATTGCTAACTATCACCGATTTCTTTCTTCCCCTCCATCATTGTTTTCCCTTCAATGGCTTCAATAACAAACCATTCACTCATCCATTTCAAAACTTCCACCTAGCTATGTGGAGTTGTAAATAGTTTGATAAATCTTTTGGAAAACAATTGAGGTGTGTAGTCTTTCGTTCCACATATACAATTGTTCCCATAATGGCACGTAGCTCAAGACATATTAGTCAGGATGGCATGTGGACACTAATGTCCATATCGTCATCCACATAGATGTATCACCAGTTCCACCTTGGCTACTTTGGTATCTCAGAGTCAAAATAAAACAAAATTGATGCAAATATAATGGAAAGATGTTGTTCACTAGTGTGCTCGGGATGCTCCTACATCAGGGTCAAATTTAAACAGTGGGCCCTGAATAACTAGGGGGTCGCAAATTATGAAGCATAGCTAATTTTGAGGTTAGGAAGAAGTACAAAGGCCACAAATGGTAACATAGGGCCTATGTAGAATAAAAAGGAGAAATAATAAAGGACAATGCCTAGAAATAAGGGCTCACATTGAGTTTTGATCAAATTGAAATAGAATAGGACCCATGTTTGAATTTAAGCATCCATTAAATGCCATATGAAGTCTTATTATGCATGTTTAGGTGAAAACACACTAAGGTGGGTGCTAAATAATCATGGAATTATACACACCATTAAGTTTCTTACAATTTATGACGGTACACTTGGAAATGCCTCAGACACTCCCCACACTTCGAGTCCTCACCCTATGAGTTTCTAGCCCCTTACATCAAGAGACACATGAATATTCCCTCATATAAGTTGGAAATGGTGATGGGGAAGGCACGTGCATCCTAGTACAAACTTCCTTATTGTAGCTTGTGATGAGCCTATAAATTGTCCTGTTTATTTCATTATTTATACATAACTTTAATCTATTTTTATCATGGCATTCCAATAGACTTCCATACTTTACCTTATTTCCTTGAAGAAGTGATTATGATAAATGATGATTAATAAACATTTAAATGTGTGTGATGCAGTCAAGCTCAGAGGATCCAGTGAAGGATTGTCAAAACTTGTAGCCAACAACCATAACAACGAAAAAACCCAATCACACAGAAATATAATCAACATTCAAATTTATATCATCATAGAGAATCAATTACATTACACATGTCAGGCTGTAAGGCCTTCCCATTTACGAACAATTACAAAGAATAACTCTAAGATCTATCACAGATATTCTACAAGCATCAGGTCATTTACCTTCTACCAAAACATACAACTCTTTATCCCAACTTTCTCCAATCCAACACTCAGATCCCCTCTAATCTGATGCCCAAAGCTTAGAACAAAATACAACTTAAATACAAGAGGCAACCAATAGGTCAGCCTAAAAGATCCACAAAATCTAACATTGGAGAAGCCAACGAACCAGATTTAGGTCCACACAATCTCCAATGAGAGATACAAATTAAATACACAAGGTCGGCTAGCAAGTCGGCCAACAGATCCAACCAAAGAACCCAGTCAGTGAGCAAGAACACTGAAAGATAGACCACTCGGTGAGCAACAAATTTGAGCCACAAGAAACCAGTCGGTCAAGCCACTAAGCCAACCAAACCCCACTCGGTGAAACAACCAGGCAGAAAGAAAAAATCGCTGAGTCACCAACAGTAACCGAGTCACCAGAAGTAACCGAGTACCGAGCAGAACACCACCGACCTTTGTCACTGAGTCGACCAAACACCAATCAATAGGAAACCGAGAAACTGAGTACTCAACAAAGGACTCCTCTAAGCTACCAAACTCCAAAACAAACCTATTTTTGTTTGATACAAGATTGCCAAGAATCCTAGGATGCTCTTGCATCAGACACCCCAGGTAAAGAATATGTTCCCATAAAGGAAATCATAAACATCTTAAGGGAATCAGAACATGTATTCCATACTTGTTCTTAACCCATATCTCCTCTTGTCCTTCATTCCATGTCTTCACTCTATCCATTGTCTCATTCGACAAGTTCATATGCCCTGCACCTTTCTCAGATCTCGTGTCTTCCACCAAAAGTAATTGACTTCGACCATCCCCTACACTTTTGATACCATCAGTATTTTGGTGAACCTCCTCCTCACCAGACTTACTAATCAACTTGGTATCATCTGCATCTCTTTGTGTCACTAGTGTCAACATCTGCAACACTATCTTGATCAAAAATGTCATTTGTCTCTTAATCTCTACAAGTTCCTCAGAGATGTCATTCTCTTTTTCCTTTAAAATATCCTGCATGTTATCCATAGGAATAGGTTCATCAACTCTCTTCTCCTCATGTTTTTCATTGTCATTTGGACAACATCTGATAAATCCACATCCCTTAGTCCCTCCTCCCTGTAAAGGTATCTGTTTATGCTTGGATCCACCTTGCCTTACAACATAGGTGTTTGCACGACCATCAAACATAACATGTATGTCATATTGACAAGGTCTACCGAGCAATAGGTGACAAGCATCCATAGGCAACACATCACATAATATCTTGTCAAAATAAATCCAATGTTAAAATTAAAAATACATTGCTCCTCAACCCTAACCTTAGACACATCTTGTATCCAACTAATCTAATAAGGATTAGGATGTTTCCTCCTTCCCAAATTCAACTTACTAACCATCTCTTCTGAAACAAAGTTCTCAGAACTGCCACCATCAATTATGACATTACATACCTTATCCTTGCACTTACATATGGTTTTGAACAAATTTATTCTCTGCACTGGTTCACTAATACATGCAACCAACCTTCTAGTGATCATAACTTCACCTTCTTCTGCAGCATTCATTGAACTTTCCTTGGTAGTTAGGCTAAACTTCTTTTGAGGACATGAAAAATCTCTATGGCCCTTCTCACCACACTAAAAACAAGAACTGAAGAAATCACTCATTCCTCTTCTTCCATACCCATGATTGTAATCCTTAGTGGTTTGACTACTGCTAGATCCTACCTCGGCCTGCTTAGGATTCTCCACCACCTTACTCTCAACAGTTGTTTCATCAGTCTTACCACCTCAATTTATGTTATTCTGTCTTCCCTCAAACTTCTTGTTTAGCTTCTCCTCAATATTCAATGCCATCTAATAAGAATATCCTATTGTGGTCATCCAAAGAATAAGTAACTCTTCCTAATTACTAGGTCGCAAGCCATAAATATACCTAGCAACTTTCTCCTTGTCAGCTTCTGAATGACTAGTCCTAATCAGGACCCTATAAAACTCCTCGGTATACTCTTGCACCGATTTGTTTGCCTGCCTCAAACCTTGCATCTTCTTGAACATCTCCAATTCATAATTCACCAGAATGAATTGCTTTTTCAACTTTTCAACCATTCAGTTCGATCTGATGACCTTGTCTTTACCTCTCCAACTTCTTTCCAATTGAAATTCTCTCCACCATATGTTTGCATGACCTTTTAGCTTTGTCTTTGAAAATTGAACTCTATCAGAATCTTCTACTTCTTCATACTAAAAGTATTCATCCATCTCATTAATCCAATCGATCAATTCTTCTCGCCTAAGGATTCCAACAAATGTAGAAACTTAAATCTTAGGTCTTTTCCCAATTTTAGATACAACTCTCAGAAATCTAGACTCCTCTGGATCTCTAATATCTTCTATAGCTTCTTCAAAATGATATTCTTCTTCAGACTTTTCACCATTATCTCGGTGTTCTCTAGACACATTCTTTCTTTACAACTCCTCCTGCAGATCTCACACCTGCTTCTGCAAAGATTGGAAATCTTCAAGATTGAACTCCACCTTAGGTTCTTCTTCTGTGATCTCGAGGGTTTTCTTCGGAGGCATCTTCGCTCCACCAAACTCCAGTAATTAGAAACCTAGCTCTTTCTCCAGTGATTGAAACTCAGCTTTGATACCATCTGATGCAGTCAAGCTAGGAGGATCCAATGAAGGATTGTCTAAACTTGCAGCCAACAACCATAACAACAGAAACAACAAATCACACATAAATATAATCAACATTCATCTTTATATTATCACAAAGAATCAATTACATTCAACATGTTGGGCTGTAAGGCCTTCCCGGTTACGGCCAATTACAAAGATTAACTCTAAGATCTATCATAGATCTTCTGCAAGCATCAGGTCATTTACCTTCTGCCAAAACATACAACTCTTTACCCCAACTTTCTCCAATCCAACACTCAGATCCCCTCTAATCTGATGGACAAAGCTAAGAACATAATACAACTTAAATACATGAGGCAACCAACAGGTCGGCCTAAAAGATCCACAAAATCTAACATTGTAGAAGCCAATGACCTAGATTTAGGTCCACACAATCCCCAATGAGAGATCCAAATTAAGTACACAAGGTCGGCCAACTAATCCAACTAAAGAACCCAGTCAGTGAGCAAGAACACCAAAAGACAGACCACTCGATGAGAAACAAAACCGAGCCACAAGAAACCAGTCGGTGAAGCCACTGAGCCAACCAAACCCCACTCGGTGAAACAACCAAGCAAAAAGAAAAAATTGTCGAGTCACCAACAGTAACTGAGTCACCAGAAGTGACCGAGTACCGAGCAACAACATCAAGCAGAACACCAACAAGCTTAGTCACCGAGTCGACCAAACACCGATCAACAGGAAACCAAGCAACCGAGTACTCAACTGAGGACTCCTCTAAGCTACCAAACTCCAAAACAAACCTATTTTTATTTGATATAGGATTGCCAAGAATCCTACAATGCTCTTGCATTAGTTTGGTGAGTTAATGACTAAATAATGGAAAATTATTATATGAATGGTGATTATTAATTTCTAATTATGTTGGAAGTATTAACATATTATTTGTGATGTATTTTAGTCTTTCATGCAGCTGGAAGTAAGGAGAAACAAGTTGACACTTGTCAATATTCAGTAGTTGTTGGAGGTGTAAGAAAAGTCAAAACCCAGTTTTAGTAAAATGGGCATATCTTTCATGTTTTTCATTGAATTCTAATTTTTAAGATGATTTGGAAAGATAAAAAGGACCAAAAAACCCTTTAAAATGTGTGAGCTAATTCAAAATAATAAAGGAGAACCATTCATTTGAAATTGACAATAGAAAATATGGCGACAGGAAAGGCAGTTGACTTAGTCAAAATTCTTCCATTTATTGCAATATGGGTTATGACTTGAAAAGAAGTTGGACATGAATTGAAATAAATTTATGAACACCAACAAATCTCGAGAAAATCAATTTTTTTATAAAAGAATCTCAACAAACTCTTTTGCAATCAATCAAGAGGATAACTTGTAATAGGACTCTACTTAGTCATTGTCTTGTTGTCACTTAGAAGAATAAGTCTCTTCATTGTTTAAAGGAATGATGAGACACATATTAAATGTTTTTTAGAGATTCAATTAGCTTATACATTTGAATTTGTAATCAAGTGATCATCATTCTGCAAGGAAAAAACTGTAACAACAACCGTAATTTTAATAGAAGCAACATATTGTATTTTCATAGAAGCAAGTTACTTGTGTATGATGTTTTAAGCACTTGTATCAGAGTGTGAATTACGCAAGAAAGGGCCACTTATGATATTTTTTCCTTTGATAGTTAAAGAAGCATAAAACACAACAAACTATTGTGTTATTACATAATTTCCTACATCCACAACTGTGCATTTAGATTTATTTTAAACCTTGTTATCTTTTCGGTTATGTTCATTGATTTCATTTGATTTTCTATACACAATGATAAAATAGTTTAGAGAATACCATAGTGCATATACTTTGCAAACCCATATATAGTATACATCCTTGGGTTGACAGTTTAAATGTAGTCCATGTCCAAGAAGGATTTCTCAAGTATATAGTTTACTTAAGATTTGATAGGCTTACTTGTTATTTAATTACAAATGGATAATGGAACTCAACATTTTTGGCACTGTTGTCGGGGATGGGTCAAGCTATGAGAGACTTTGAGTTTCTTGAATATTTTTATTATTTTTCTATAATTATAGTTTCCAAAAGTATCACAAGTAGCAATAGCAAAAAATGGATTTTGAATCCATGAAGCATAACAACCAAAAGCCAATGTCATTTGCAGTAAGTTTGGAAATCAATGAAGACATGTTCTCTAGCATCATATAGGAATTTTTTTCACATATTGATGACAGGGTGTTGATTTATGGCGAGGAAAATGAAGACAACCTTATTTTGCAAAATGAAGAAGTTAACATACACAAGGATATTGGTCAAGATGAACATGATGACAAATAAGAATCCCTACTTCAAGAAGAGAGCTGCAATAAAGTGAAAATCAGTTCTCTCATGCACAAAAGTAATGAAGACATTGAAGAAGACTGATTTTGGGATGACTTAGAGGTATTTGGCTTAAATTTGGATACTAAAACAATATCTTTTGCAGAGAAAAATAATGAGAAACATGAGCACGGGGCAGAAATTTCTATATTTCTGTCAAATCAGTCATGCAAAATGGACTTTATAAATCAAGAGGGGGATAAAAAGTAACTATTAGCAAAAATTCAATAATGAGGGTTCAGAATTTGTTATTTCACATGGATATTGTATCATACATCTCACTCATATGGAGGCAATAAAGCATCACAATTTATGTTTGCAACAAAGTAAGAAGTTACAATTAAAGATGAAGTTGAATATGTAGCTATAGCTAAAGGAGAACTATTTCAACTTACTTATGCACTTCAATACAACATTATATATTTGTATAGTCAGAAAATGGAAACACTTCCATTGTAGACTGGTTTATCCTTTTGAGTAAGTGGTTTGGAGTCATTTCAAGCGCCTTGAATGGGTCTCTAACTTGGATCTGGCTTTTTCCCCTGTTCTGCCCCATTCCCACTTTTTCTAGCCTGTTTCAGACACCCTAAACTGTAAACTGGGATTTTTGAGCTCAGGGTCAAAACTGAATTTTCTGGTTCAAGGTCGACCTCAACCTCGACATAGGTCAGGATTGACCTTTTTCTGACCCAAGGTCCAAATTTCAGGTTTATGGGGTTTCTAGATGTCAGGCTTCGGAAAGAATTAATTCCCGCTTTCGGGTCGACTGTTTCGATCTTCGGAGAAACAATTCTTAAATTATATTTAATATAGGTCCTCTTCTAGGGGTATAGTTCTAATTGGAATTTAATTCTCCTATGTAGGCCTCTCTAGAATATTGTGCCCTAGATTCATATATAAGGAAGCTTTCTTCTCTCATTTTCTCTAACCATGATTATCAACTATCAAAGACTTAAGAAGTGAAATCTAAATGTGAAGAAGAAATATTTGAATCAAGCCAAGTAGCCATTGAAGCATTCATCTATTCTCAAGCATTCAAGCACTTTTCAAGCACTCAATTCATCAAGGAGATCCATTGGTGGCCATTGAAGGATTCAAGCTCTATGGAGCCCTCTTGTTGAATATTTCTTCATCCACATTCCTCCAAGCCTCTTCCTATTCAAAGATCTATTCAAGATTGGTGTTGAATATTTACAAGCAATTGATTTAAGTCATCCTATGTTCTACATTCTACATCCATTTGGTGCATACATACTTGCGGATCCACGGATTTGAATCCGCCACAAGGGTTTCCATACAAGCAAGTTGAATTTGTTCATTTACTTTGTTTTACTTATGTAATTTCAATTATAATTTGAGGTTAATTCCAAAACTAGGGTTTGACCAAGGCAAACCCCTCCCCCCAACAAACAAACCATTTTTCTTGTAGGGGCAGGTTTGGAATAGCGAGTTAGAGTGCAGATTCGGATACCCTTTTTAGTAAACTATCGGGATCCAAAAATAGATTTTCTGTCAGAGATTTTAGAGTTTGATTCTGCCCTAGGTCAGAATCGGAAATTATGAGTCAATGGTGACATTGACTTGAGGGTCAAAATTGGAACTATGTCAGATCAAAAAAATATTTTTGGGTTTTGTTTGTCTCTGCGTTTCTGTTCCAAATCCGGTTGTAGATTTTCCAGAAACTCAGTGTAGACCCCCAAAAATAGCATTCTTCAGATCTGTAACATTTCAAGGTTAGTCCTTTTCTCCTATTCATTTCAATTAAAGTTATTAATATTTCTAAATCTATCACACATTCTTTTCTATAAACGAAATCTAAGGTCTTCCTCTTTTCTCTCATTTCCAATAGATTGATTCATTTATGCATTGATCCTTCCTTTGGGTTTAATAAAGTTGGATCCTTCCTTTGTGTATTTGAGATTGAAAGGAATATCTTATTTTCCCCTTTACATTTCAATAAACAACCCTATTCCAATCCCCTTCCAATTGTGGTTCCAAGTGTTCCACCGGTTGTGTCTTCCATTCTTACCGCTTTCCTACACTTTTCCTAGTGTTCCTAGTATTTCTATGCCACCTATTTCTTCTAATGATTCCAAAATTATTAGTTTGGCTCAAACTGTGTCATCTTTACAACAACAACTTGCATCTTTAACCAAATCCAAGTTTAGCATTCCTACATGTGACATGGGTAGTCCTTTATCCTTAGACATTATTCGTGCTACTGTCCCTCAACAAGTCAATATGCCTTGTCTTCATAATTACAATGGTAAAGGAGATCATGTTACTCATGTTAAAACATTTCAAATCCTTTGTAGTGATTATGCTCATGACCATAGGATTTTAGCTAAGTTGTTTGCTATAGATTTTCATGATAAGGCCTTGTACTGGTATTGTTCTTTACCTCCTTATTCTATTGATTCTTTTCCTAAACTGGCTAATACCTTTATCCAACAATTTTGAAATAACATTGGTCCGCAAGTGTCCTTAATTGATTTAATGCATTGTAAAAAAAACACTAAGGAAAAATTGACTGATTTTATTGGTAGATTTAAGCATTTATATGCTCAGATTTCTTATCCTATTCCTGATATTGATCTATTCAACATATATTTATTTCAAATTTACCAAAGGATATTAGAGATAAGATTCTTCTTACTGAATTTGCCTCTTTTCAACAACTTTGTGCAACACTTCATCATTATCAATTACAAGTGAGTCAATTTGAGAGCAACAATCCAATGGCTCCTATTCCAGTTGATAAGAGTGATGCTGCTCCTAATCCTAATAAGTTTTAGAAACCTAACAACTATGTCAAGATTAATAAACAGACAAATGCGGTTGTTGATCAAGTTGTTATTGCATCCAACAATGCCACTTCTGCATCCACTGCTTTCCATATAAATCATACATTTACTCCTCTCTTTGAATCTTTACATTCTTTTATGAGTAGGTTGTTAAGTGCTAATATGATTACCTTGCCTCCTATTCGACCTCTTCTCCCTACCATGATAGCATCAAAATCCTTTTATTCTAAATCTTTTTTCCAATATCATCGACAGAATGACCATGAGACTGAAAAATATTATTCTCTAAAGCATAAGGTTCAAGACTTAATCGATTCTAATGCTTTATCTGTTGATAATTTTGATGGTAATGGGAACAAATCTATCTTTCTTCCTAATCAAAACCTTCAAATCTATACGAAACCTTTACCTACACATGATACTAATACCATCGCCCAACTATCTTCTATGGATATTGTTTATGATTCAAAGATGGATGATCTCAATCACATTTTTAATCATGTGGAGTGCGCTATTTCACCTCAACCTACTGTTCAAGATCCTTCGCCTCCACTTCAAGTTCAAGTTCCACCTAAACCTCAGAAACAAACTAAGGATAAATGACCTAGGGAACTCTCAATTATCTTTGATGATTCTGAGACTATTAAGGCTCTTGATGGTCCCCTTTATATTTATGCTAGGAGTTCTAAGATACCTATGTGTGGTTGTCTTGTTGATCCCACATCTTTAATAAATGTCATTATCGAGGAAAAAAATTTTATGAACAACCTACAATGTGATGGTTATGATACATCTGATGCATGGATCCAAACTTGTAATGGTTTTCTCTATCCTTCACTTGGTTCTATTAACTTGCATGTTGAAATTTGTGGTAAAGTTGTAGATACTACCTTCATTATCATTCCTACTTCTAATCAATTTCAAGTCAAATTTGGTTTTCCTTGGTTAACTTCTATGCATGCTATTGCTTCTCCTATTCATAAATGTCTTAAGTTAATTCATAATGGAGAAGTGAAAATGATTAATCATAGTATGTATCAACCTTCTAGGCCTAGAGATTGTGCTACTCTTGATTTCTTTTGGCCCTCATTACCTAATTCATGTCCTCCTCGCCCTGATAACCTTTTTTGTTCATATCAAGCCTATAAACATCGCAAGATTTTCGAGTTAAGCATGCCTCAGATAGATCTTAACCATGGTCTTTTGCCTACTCCTTCCATACCTCCTTTATCCATTATAGCTATCTCTATTACTCAACCTCCCAGTGTTTCTTCTCAGCCTACTACGAATCCTACTAATCCTCCTATAGAACCTATGAAGGAACCAGATGTTATTCCTCCTAGTTCTCAACATGTGTCAAACAAAGTGAAACGTAACAAATCTGCTAATGAACGTCGTAAGAAGTGTAGAGCTAATGCTAGGGCCCATGCTTCTGTTCCTCAAAATTATTTACCTTCTTTTGACCAACCTATGCTTGATGTGTTGGAAGAAGTTAATATTCATAATGATGTTAAGATGAATGAGTATGATGATCATATTCGCATCTTAGATCCTATTTTAATTAATCTTGATGAGGAGGATACTCTTGATGATCCTATTGATCCTAGTGATTAATATGAGACCATTGATCTTGATACTGATTTACCTCATATGCTTTCAACTCAATTGATAATTACACCGAGTATCAAGAAACGCGATTCTCAAGAGGATCCTTGTTTGGAACTGGCTATTATTCCTACTGTGTTGGATATAGTCCCTCTTGTGAGTTTCCCACCTTCCCTAGATGATATAAACTGAGATGGGGAGAGTAGGCAATGCGCTTGATTGGCTTATCCTTCATGGTAGCCCTTTTTGTGTTTGTCTATTGTATTGTACTTCTCCTGTAATGTGTTTGCTAAATGTTTGTTAGACTCTTTTATACGACCCTTGTTACTTTGTTGGTGCAAGGTGATAAAGGAATCAAAACCTATTGTACAATTCCTCTATATGTATCTTTACTCTTTTATATGTTGTTTTCATGTTATGTTGTACTTGTGCTATTGTTCATAAATGTTTTCCTTGTGTAATCCGCTTGGATCTGCGACATTGTAGCATTGATTCTTTTTGGTCTCCATGTTATTGTCCAAAAATATTCTTCTTCGTAACTCTTGACTTTTTTTCCTCTATTGTGATTGTAGTTCTACTTTCTTTGGGGAATTATGTCAATTCATTTTCAATAATATCATATCTATATATACATGTTATCTTATGATCATACTGACCCCACAATAGGTAGATCCCTTCTATGTTCTCCGTATGTTTATGTGGTATTTCCCTTGATTTGTCTTCATTTGGGGACATCTCGTAGTGGAAACTTAATCAGTAGAGTTGTTCATTTTTCCATTAAATCCATTGATCCTATTAAAGTGTTAGCAATGAATTTAACATGGGGGCATACGCTCTGCTCACTTTTTGCCCACAGACACCTTTCAAAATATTTTTTAACTTAAAAATTTCTCCCTTTATGGATTAAAGACTAATCCTTAAAGCATGGATTTTTACCGTATAGGATCTCTTGACCCCTCCAGTTTCAATTTACAATGTTTTGATCCCTTAAGGTTGGAAGGTGTCCTTAAGATCAGATCTCCTTGATGGGTTGACTAGTGAGTAACCACACTCACTAGGCGGTTCAACTTTATCTTTCCAGTTGCACTGTTTCCTTGTGTGGTTCACAATGGGACATGAGTTCTCATTAGGCGAGGTAATCACACCCTCTCTCTCATTCTCCTTAACTGGCGATGTCTCTCTTATCATGATCTTAGGTTTGATAAATACTTAAGTCCCTGGGGGCTTGAGGATTCATTTTTCCCTTTTGATTTTAATAAGATTATCTGTTCTTCATGATCTCCTTTACCAAGATTTTGCATTGAGTCCATACTCTTGCTAAAGTGGGGGCTAAATGTATAGTCAGAAAATGGAAGCACTTCCATTGTAGACTGGTTTAGCCTTCCGAGTAAGTGGTTTGGGGTCATGTCAAGTGCCTTGAATGGGTCTTTGACTTGGATCTAGCTTTTTCCCCTGTTCTACCCCATTTCCCACTTTTTCCAGCCTATTTCTGACACCATAAACAGTAAACTGGGATTTGTGACCTCAGGTTCAAAATCAACCTTTTTGGGTCAAGGTTGACCTCGACCTTGACCTAGGTCAGAATCAACATTTTTCTGACCCAAGGTCCAGATTCAAGTTTCTAGGGTTTTCGAATGTCGGGCTTTGGAAAGAATTAATTCCCACTTCCGGGTCGGCTGTTTCGTTCTTCGGAGCAACAATTCTTAAATTATATTTAATATAGGTCCTCTTCTAGGGGTATAGATATAATTTGAATTTAATTCTCCTATGTATGCCTCTCTAGAAGATTGTGCCCTAGATTAATATATTAGGAACCTTTCTTCTCTCATTTTCTCTAACCATGATCATCAACTATCAAAGACTTAAGAAGTGAAATCTAAAGGTGAAGAAGCAAGATTTGAAGCAAGCCAAGTAGCCATTGAAGCATTCATCTATTCTCAACCACTCAATTCATCAAGGAGATCCATTGGTAACCATTGAAGGATTCAAGCTCTAAGGAGCCATCTTGTTGAATATTTCTTCATCCACATTCCTCCAAGCCTCTTCCTATTCAAACATCCATTCAAGATTGGTGTTGAAGATTTACAAGCAATTGATTTGAGACATCCTACATTATACATTATACATTCTACATCCATTTGGTGCATACATACTTGTGGATCCACAGATTCGAATCTGCCACAAGGGTTTCCATACAAGTAAGGTGAATTTGTTCATTTGCTTTGTTTTACTTATGCAATTTTAATTATACTTTGAGGTTAATTCCAAAACTAGGGTTTGACCAAGGAAAACCCCTCCCCCCAAGAAACAAACTATTTTTCTTGCAGGGATAGGTTCAGAATAGCAAGTTGGAGTGCAGATTCAGATACCCTTTTCAACAAACTATTGGGATCCGAAAATAGATTTTCTGTCAGAGATTTTAGAGTTTGATTCTTCCCTAGGTCAGAATCAGAAATTATGGGTCAATAGTGACATTGACTTGAGGGTCAAAATTGGAACTATGTCATATCGGAAAAATATTTCTGGGTTTTGTTCGTCTCTACATTTTTGTTCCAGATCCGGTTGTAAATTTTCCAGAAACTCAGTTTAGACCCCCCCAAAACAACATTCTTCAAATCTGTAACATTTCAAGGTTAGTACTTTTCTCCTATTCATTTCAATTAAATTTATTAATCTTTCTAATTCTATCACACATTCTTTTCTATAAACAGAATCTAAGGTCTTCCTCTTTGCTCTCATTTCCAATAGATTGATTCATTTATGCATTGATCCTTCCTTTGGGGTTAATTAATTTGGATCCTTCCTTTGTGTATTTGAGATTAAAAGGAACATCTTATTTTCCCCTTTACATTTCAATAAACAACCCTATTTCTTATGTAACACCTCCATACATTCATACTATCCCAATATTATATGTTACAATATTGTCAACATGCAGTAATGCATAAGTTTGTTAATATTTTTCCAAAAGTATTATTTTTGTTCATTAAGTTTCTATAGTTGTTGCAACTATTTCTAATTTCTCATAAACATGTGAAGCATTGGAAGTTGTTGAGGAAAGGAAGCTACTTCAAAAGACCAGTTAATGGTTTTGCTTGAAAAAGACACATGTGTTGTTTAGTGTAGGTCAAGATAGGTTAGGGTAGGTTTTTCATTCAATAAGTGTTGCTACTCAATGCCTTAGATGTTTTTTTAAAGCATAGTTAGTTAGGTGTGTCTAGTGTGGTTGGTTTCCTAGATCTTCATGTCTAAATGACTTTATTTGGAGGTGTTCATAGCTAGTTGGTTGGTCATTTTTCAAGGTCGTGAGTGAGTCAACTCTTCAATTATGGAATAAATTCTTTGCACATGTTGTCAAAAAATTTCATTAGGTAGTTGGGTTTTCATAGGATCAAGAATGTATATCCGAATGGTTTTTTTTAGTTAACCAAGGTATAAGGTCTAAGGTTGTATCAAAAGTAATTGGATAGAAAGAGTTTCTTATAATAACTACCTAGCTATGCAAAATAGTTGAAATTTTTTGTAGTTGTTGATAGAAATTTTTTAGATTTCTCTTGCGATCGTTGAAAGAAGTTTCTGAGATTGTTCTTGCAGTTATTAAAAATAGTTTTTGAGACTGTTCCTGCAGTTGTTAACAATAGTGCCTGATACCGTTCTTGTAGATATTGCAGTAGTGACTGAGACTATTCTGTTAGCCAAGGGAACTAGTGTGCACAATAAATATTCAAGTGGTGAGGTGACATAATAGATGATAAACATGCAACTATTTAGGGACCTGTTCGTTTGACTCTCTAGGGACTTACACATTTAGCTATCCACCAAGATTGTAGCTTTTCAAAATATCACAATTGGAACTTTCATTTGTGATTGTCCATTTATTCATAATATTTATCATTTTTTAGTTGATTACCTTCACATGCATTACAATGTTTATCAATTATCATTGCTCTTATTACATGCTTCATAAATGATTTCCTCTTCCACCATCATCCATACATTTTCATTTGAGGAAAAATGACCTTTCAACTGGATGAAATATGCATGCCCTATATTGTGCCCTAGGCCATAGGAGAATGACCTTTTTGTGGTTGAATATTTTTATAGGTAACTCATACATTCATGACTATGTTTTCTTTATTTATCATGCTTTTCTTTTTCTTTCGAGCCAATTGTACCAAACAAAGAGTAGCAAGTTGAAGACAAGGTCCATTGTAAAATAAAATGTGAAAGAATAAAGCATAGTCATTATGGGAAAAAAATATATAAAGGACAATATTGAAAATTCCTTTTAGGATACTAATCAAGAAACAACAAGAAGTTAAAAAGAGGTCTCATTCAAAGATGGTACTCAAACTCAGTAGACAAAAAGTAAAAGAATCATGAAATAAATGCAAAGAAAAGGGAAAAGGTGAAAAGAAGAACAATCACAAGTGGAAAAACAATGGAGTAAAAAGATAAGATGCTAAGAGAAAATGGAGACATTCATATTTCTATTTTAGTGAAGAAGAGGGAAAGATATAGTTACAAGGTTTCATGTTGGTAGCCTTCATGTATAACTAATGTCTATCCCCTGCTTGAGGACAAGAAGGATTGCAGCTGGGGGGGATGATGAGCCTATAAAATTTCCTATTTATTTTTTTATTTATGTCACTTTAATCCATTTTTATTATGTCATTCCAAAAGAATTTCATACTTTACCTTATTTCCTTGAAGCATTGATTATGATAAATGATGATTATTAAACATTTATATGTTTAGCTAGTTCTTTTTTAATTGTTTGATGTAGATTTGAACCCAAGACCTCCCAGATGGGAGGATCGCAGTTTACCATTGCATTGTGGGGTCACCCCCATATGTTTAGTTAGTTAATGACTAAATAATGGTAAATTGTTATGTGAATGATGATTATTAAATACCAATTATGTTGGAAGGATTAACATATTATTTTTGAGGTATTTGAGTCGTTCATTCAGATGGAAGGAAGGAGAAGCAAGCTGACACTTGTCAATATCTAGTTTTAGAAAAATGAGCATATCATTCATGTTCCTTAATGAAATTCAGATTTTCGAGATAATTTGGAAAGATAAAAAGGAGGAGAAAAAAATATTTAAGGCATCTGAGCTAACTCACAATAATAAAGGAGCGTCATTCATTTGAAGTTGACTACAGAAAAAGTGGCAATGGGAAATAAAATAGACTTAGTCAAACTTCTTCTAGTTATTGCAATCTAAGTTATAACTTGAAAATAAGTTGGATATGAATTAAGATGCATTTATGAACATCTACAAATCTTTATCAAATGAGCTTTTTCATAAAAGAGTCTAAACGACCTCTTTTCCAATCAATCAAGAAGACAAGTTGTAATAGGACTCTACTTCTTAGTCATTGTTTTGTTGTCACTTAGAATAATATGTATCTTCCTTGTTTAAAGGAATAATGAGACACATATAAAATGGGTTTTAGAGAGTTAATTATCTTATACATTCAATTATTTAATCAAGAAAAGTATGTAGCAAGTGGTATGGTGTAGTCAAGGATGGAGGGAACTCAAAGAGATCAGTCCAATCCTTGTAGCATGAGTCAATCAATGGAAACAACATAGAAAATACTTGAGAGAAATGCAAGATCAACCTTATTATTATCATATAATAAAGTACAATGGATCTGCAACATGCAATCATACATTTGATGCATACATGCATGTGTTTCAAGAGCTTGTAGGTTACCTTTTTATACTAACTATTATTATCCAAGCTTCTAGCTCTAATGGTGTTCTCTTCTTATATGTGTTCTCTATGATACCTGAAGGAATCAATTACAAGAGTTCAGAAATCCTTTGCAAGCATCAGGTCAACCTAAGAAAGGTTACATTTCCTGAGGAGAGGAAAACATATTACAAATATAGGTCAAGACCCAAATCATAAGGTTCTCCCTCAAATTGATGAAACATGAATCAAGATCCTTCAACTAGGTCATCCACAAATATAATGACATCGATAAATGCCTCATTAAGCTTCACCACTGGAAAAAAATCCTTCGTGAGATTGGAAAATGTACATTGGATGGAAAACATGAAAAATAGTTAAGTACCACCAAGAACCTGTAAGATCTCATACGTGAAGTAACCAAATATGATGCAAACCTGGGAAAAGGTTATGGAAGGGTCCAAGAACATGCCATAAGTTTCATGACTGCAAATAATCCAAACTGAACGAATGCAGAAAGAAACTCAGAGACTGAACTGATAGAAAACAAATATTTTTTTTGTTGATGCAAGATTGCCAAGAACCCATGATGCTCTTGCATCACACACCCGGGGTTATTTGAAAAGTGAGTCTCTCACTTTCTTGGGGATAAAGGAAAACCAAGGTAGTCTACTTTAGTCTGAGAAATTTATGAAGAATCCTCTACTGGCCTGTCTCTCCACTTGAAAAGATATTCTATATACTGCTTGCCTCTTGTACCTCTGCTAATTTTGCAATCCAAAATCTTCTCTATTTCCTCCAACTGCTTCTTAGGGTATTATTTCTCAATAGCTAATTCATCAATGTCATAAAAATTAGGTTCATAATACACATACAAATCTGAAACATTAAATATAGGTGATATATTCATCTCCTCTAGTAACTCCACTTCATATGCATTCCCTTAATCAAATTTCCTTAAGATCTTACATGGTCTGACTTACTCAAATTTATCTTTGTATAGGTTCCCACTGGAAATCTACCCTTCTTCAAATATACCATTACTTCATCCCCTACTTGGAATTCCTTATATATCCTCTTCATATCTTCTTTCTCCTTATATGTTTTATTTATTTTCTCCAAATTTTGTTTGACCTCCTCATGTAATGAATTCACAACCTCTTCAAATTCCTCTCCTTATGCACTCCTCATGAATTCATGACTGACATCCCTCAACTGTGATACCACTCTTATCTCCAACCAAACACCTCAGTAAGGTACCCAAACTTTTTATCATTACCTTTGTTTGTCTATCAGTATATGGGTGAAATGTAGAACTAAAATTTAAACCATTCTTCATCTTCTTCCAAATTATCTTCCAGAAACAGCCAACAAACTTACTATCTTTGTCTGAAGCTATGCTTTTAGGCAATCCATGCAATCTCACAACTTCTCTGAAAAAATATCTGCTACATGTATTACATCTGAAGTCTTCTTACAAGGTATGAAATGTGACATCATAGAAAAAATTTCTACTACCACAAATATAGAATCATTACCTTTTTTTATCTTTGGTAACCCAAGTACAAAATCCATGTTAATGTCCTCCCAAGGTCTAGTTGGCACTGTCAAAGGTGTATACAATCCCGTATCCTGACTACTCCATTCTGCAACTAAACAAATTTTCCAATTCTGAAAAAAGAATTCCTTACATCCTTATGAATCTGAGGCCAAAAATAATTCTCACTTAATAATCCATTGTCTTATCAAAGTGTCCAACTAATCCTCCAAAATTATTTTCCTTAATCAAATTATCCCTCATATAACTTCTATGTATACACATTTGAATCCCTCTGAATAACATACCATTTTGAATGAAATAGTCCAACAATTTTCTTTGGTTTGTTACAACAGGTTCTCTGCAAGCTCTCCAAGGTTCCAAAAAATTAGGGTCATTCATATAAAAGGTCTTCAAATCATCAAATCCCAATACTCCAACTCTCATATTTGTTAACAAAGTCCTTCTTCTACTCAATTCAACAACAACCTTATTATTTGTACCACTCCTATGCTTCAACACCAATTTATAGCTTTGTAGATATTCAACCCATGTCATATGTCTCTGATTCAACTTACTTTGACTGTTCAATTATTGAAATTCTTGATGATCTGTATACAACACAAATTCCTTAGGCAAAAATTAATGTCTCCATTTATTCAAAGCTTGGACTATGGAATAAAATTCTTGATCATAAACTGAATATCTTCTCTTGGCATCATTCAACTTCTCACTAAAATAAGCAGTCAAATTACCTTCTTGATTCAACACTGCTCCATTGACACTTCCACTTGGATAAGTGTCCACTTGAAAAACTTGATTGAAATCGGGTAAGGCTAACACAGGTCATTGAGTTACCTTTTTCTTCAACAACTCAAAACTCTTTTGTGCTCCATGCATCCAATTTCTTTTTTATCCCCTTACAAACCGAACTAAAATTCGTAATGAACTTTGGGTAAAAACTATCCAATCCATGAAATGATCTCACTTATCCAATACTCATAAGTGTAGGCCACTCGATAATTACTTTAACCTTCTTAGGATCCATCTCCAATCCCTTTGCAGATATCACAAATCCCAAATATACTATCTCTTCTCTCATGAAGGAACACTTCTTGATGTTTATCAACATATTTTCTTCCCTTAATCTCTGCAACACTTATCTTAGATGCAACAAATGATCTTCCTTTCTCTTACTAAAAATCATAATGTCATCAAGATAAACAATCACAAACTTACCCAATAATTTATTCAATACCTCATTCATCAATCTCATGAAAGTACTTATTGCATTAGTCAGTCCAAAAGGCACAACCAACCATTCATACAATCCTTTAGTTATCTCAAATATAGTTCTCCATTCATCCCATTCTTTGATTCTGGGATGATGATATCCACTCTTCAAATCTATCTTTGTAAAATATCTTGTTCCACTTAAACAATCCATTATATCATCCATCCTAGGAAAAGGAAATTGATACTTCACTGTGATCATGTTAATGGATCTACAATCAGTGCACATTCTCCATTCTTCTCCGGTGCTAATACTACAATTATTGCACAAGGACTCAAGCTTTCCTTGATCAAACCTTTCTTCAACAACTCTTGTACTTTTCTATTCAACTCTTCATTCTCTACTGGTGTCATCAGATGCTCTACTTTATTTGGTAAACTTGATCCATGAATCCATGCAATGGCTAATACTTATCACAGGTGGAAATCCATCAGGTACATTATCTTATATTATTTCCCCATACTCAATTAGTGATTCTCTTACCTCTCCAGGTTGTCTCTCTACATATTCTAAATCAGACTTCATAGGAATCAAAGAATAACACATATTGTCACTTTTCAAGATATCCAAGAATTTCCTTCCTTCAACCAAACAAACTCTAACACTGGTGCAATTCTCATTCTTAGGAATCTCAACTAAATGAAACAACACTTGTTTCATCCCATTTGCAAAAATAGTATACCTATTCTTTCTCCCATCATGCAAATCTTGTCTGTCATACTATCATCGTATACCCAAGAAGCTATGACACACATCCATAGGCATAATATCACAAAGAACCTCATCATGATAAGATCATATCTTCAATTTCACTAAGCATTGTTCATTTACCAATACCTTATGATTATCCTTTATCCATGTTATCTGATAGGGATTTAGATGCTTCAATATTTGTAGCTTCAACCTGTCCACCAAATCTTTGGAAGCTAGGAATTCTAAGCTACCACTGTCAATAATCACTTTACAACATTTTCCTTCAAATTTGCATCTAGTCTAGAACAAACTATCCTCAACAATGATTCTTTCTCTAGTTCTTCATGACATAGGGCTCTCCTTACCATTAGGGTGTCTCCATATTTAGGCTGATTCAATGATTCCTTAGATTCTCCCTAAGAAAAATCATTTATTCCATTGTTCTAAGTTCTCTTACTTGAACTTCCTTGAGTACATTCAGAGGCTCGATGTCGTTCACCTCCACACTTGAAACAGGTTTCTTTAAACACTCTTCTGTCATCTTTCCTATAGCTACTTGATCCACCTCCTCTCTGGAAATTTCTTGTTGGAAATATATTACAGGCTAGGTGACTAAGAGGGGGGGGGTGAATCAGGAACCAATAAAACTTATTCACTTTATCCTTTATTAGATTGTCTAATCTAACTGCATGCATGGAACAGAAAAGTAATAACCATTCATAACACTTGACACAATATTTGGTTACCCAGAAACCTTCCAAATAGAAAGTAAAACTAGGGTTGGGATGGTACCCACAATATTTAGTACTGCAGTAATAAACTTGGTCGTTTAAAGCTTACAATTGACCACTTTTGATGGCCTGCCCTGTTAGGAGCAATAAGGTGTTGGAATTAATCAGAAGTATGTACTGAGAGGGGAGGGCCGAATCAGTACCTCTAAAACTTTTGTATCTTTTAACCTTTATCCATTGAGTAATCAATTGCTTATCCAACCATCTATTCTATACTATCTTGGTGTAATATGTATCAATTCATAAACTTAACAAACATGTGAACATTCATCATGAAATTAATTGACACATAACACAAGATATGATAACGCGGAAAAATCCTACTAGGAAGTAAAAATTGTGGTGGGGATGGCACCCACAAATTCTTCACTATTTGCAGATTGGAAGGGGCCAGTTAAGGCTTACAATTTGATCACTTCTAATGATCTACCCTGTTAGGAGTATTTGTGGAGACCTATTAAAGTCTACTCTGTTAAGAGCTTTAGCAACACTGTTTAGTGTGCACTCAGTTAAGATATTTACAATAGGATTGTTAAATCCACCTTCCTTGAAAGGATTTTTACACTTTGAATCACTTGTTAGAATGTAATAAAATTACACTTTGACCTGAGTGTATGCAATCTCCTATTTTTTATTACAGATCCATTCAAGATTACAAGAATATGTGTATCACCTAATGTGATTGAATAATACCTTTGTTGCTCGGTAGCCTCTGTTTTTGGTTCTTGATAACCAAATTCACCTTTTGTTGTTATGCTTCTTGAAACTCTCAGTCTGGTCCATATATGTGCTCGCAGGCTACATTCATCCTCTCATCCATGATAATGAATTATTACAACATCTATTTATAAGATAGATTGACCTAATTAAGTTTCACATAAAATAATATTAACTCTATGATCACAGGTTTACAACTTTACCTTGATCTTTTAGTCTATATGTTTTAAATCAATTAGACTGATTAAAACACTTATAATAATGTTTCTTGTCCCTTAATTAATGGTTTTAAAACAAATCAAGACTCTATAAATAGAATACATTTGTTTTATCTGACGTGGAAGTAAGATCCACTTTTTCCAGGATGTAATTGACTTTCGGTATTTGATGCTCGATTTGCATAGAAATCAGTTTGCCTATCTTCCGGTGTTGCTTTGATTGAACTGTGTGTCGGGTTCCCTTACTCTGTCGGGTTCCTATGTTTCTGCTCTTTCAGTTTCGCTTGAGATTTGTCTTGTCGGGTGTCTCTTGAACTTTACACTTTCGGTGATCTCTGATATCTGTACTTTCGGTGTGCCTAAAATTTTGTCTTCTAGTGTAGGTTTACCGAAGGTTTTCTTTGCATACTAATGGAAAAATAATTTCATCAATCTCCCCCTTTGACATTAGTATCAAAAATTGATATGTACAACATACTCACCAAGTGTTTAGTATGTACACCATATATATTTCTTAGTCATTTCATGACTCCCCCTATGCTTATGCCGGTATAGTATAAGTGTATGGAATGATACTCTATTTTTTTTTGCCTTGTGATGTATATATCAGATCATATCATTATTTTCCCCTTTTTTGTTCTTTTTCTGTACTATATAGTTTCCCATTTGTACATAGCATTATTTTCCCTCTTTTTGATAGTAAGGGAAAAGGTGTATACCTATAGCTTATCAAAAATATGAGAGTGTGAGGACTTCATGTTCTCCATCATCTTCTCCCATTTTTCTTTCAGGTTGTCTAGAGCCATGTGCTCGAGTGTGATACTTGCATGCATATCATAGATGTTGTCTGCTACAGACATCTCAGGGGTGGCTATCAGTTGCCTTGTTGAAATGATATGTCTTTGAAGTATTTTAAGACTTGGTAGAAGTTGAGCCTGGAGCTCGGTGACCTCTTCCCTAAATTGTGTTTCTGCTTCCCACAGTTCCTATCTTAACCATTTGATCTCAACAATTTTCTCTTAATGCAACTTTATTGCTTTGTCATCGGTGGTTAAGCCTTTAGCACTAGTAGCTAGATCATAATCTAACTTTTCTATTTTATCACTACGCTCCTTAGTGAATTTTTCAAGTGTGCTTATTTGTTGTATCAAGGAAATATCTTCAGCAATTATTGGATCTAATTCACTTACTAATTTTGAAAGATTTACCTTGTTTATGCCACTTCTTGGCTTATCTTTTCAACAAGTTTATACTGATATTTCTGCTCTGCTCTCTCCTCAATTTCCTTTTCTGCATCAATATTCTACGTTGTTATGGCCTTGGTGAGAGTGGCTAGTTGATCAAGGATAGGTTTATTGTGATCAACATCAACATTGGGTACAATATGAGTCAAGATGTCCCTAGTTGTCTCTAGTACCATGGAGTCTCTGTGTTCCTTTCTTAGCTTCTCTTGTAATGCCTTCCTTTTTCATATTTCACCATACTCTTTTAGTGCTTCATAGTCTAGTGTAGTTGGGTCACATTTGGGTATCTCAATTATCTCATCTAGAGTGACTTCCAACTTAGTCTTCTTGGTTTTCTTCTTCTTCTGAGTTACATTTGAATGTAGAACCATAGCCTTCTTTTTGGGTTTGTCTGATGTGCTAGATGAAGTGACTGGTGGTGTTGTCTCTTTTTTCTCATGTGCATCAGTGTCATCTTGTTTGTTTTGAGTGGACGTCTCCACACTAACCTTGACTTTATCTGCAACAACCTTTTTGGTTTCCTCAGGAGTGCCACTTTTTTGGTTTAGCTCCTTCACCGGTATCTTTATGTACTTCATCTTTCTTTGTCTATGAGTCCTTTTCATTAGTGTCTCCATCTATTTTCTTTGAATATCCTTTTGTAACCTTTTCAGTATTGGTTACATTTTGAGTGTCTCTGATGACATTTTGGTCATCGGTGTTGTCTTTCTTTCCTTCATCCCCTACATCCTCGAGAATGCTTGAATCTTTGTCAGGTGATTTGTCTTTTTCCTAGATTATATTGATGGCTTGCATCAATATTGGCATGTTTCCCAGTATGTTCATATGTGAAGTGTCAATTATAGTGTCTTGTTTGTCGGTCTTGTCCTTGGCAACAGTGACATCTTCATCTTTCTGTATTTCTTTTGTTGGATCATCGGTAATGTCAATGATTGTATTGTTCAAAATGTTGTCCATAGTGATGTCTGGCCATTTCTCATCTGCAACATCCATATTTTTGTTTCCTGTGGTGTCCATTTCTTCCTTTTCTAATTCAACTGCTGTGACATTATCAATTTCTTTTATCAGGATTTGCTCGAGCATCTGCTTAATTTGATTTTCATTAGTCTGAGGTAAACCTTTTTCTAGGCCTGCCTCTTGAAAGGGTATTTTGAGTATCTTACTCTATTTCTTATTGCTTTCCCTTTCAAGTTCTATGAGCCTTCCCTGTAGAACTTTATATGCTTGTAATTTTGGTGAGAACTTTTGTACATCTTTCTATAACACTTCTTCTATCTCCTCCTTTTTTGATTCAGGAGGCATGAGAGAAACAAGTACCCTTTCCCTTATCTCTTTCTCACTCTTCAATGCATATGACCATCTTTCAGATACTCTTTCGTTCAGCTCCTTGGGCATCTTGTCATCAAATTTCATTGAAAAATATTTAAAGTTTATCATTTTCTTTATTACTGTCTCTTCTACCTTATTCTGGTGCTTGGGCTCTAGTGTTATCCATTTCCTAATCTTTGTGTCAGTTAGGCCTCCTCTTTTTGCAATAGATTCACATATTTCATCAATTTTCTCTAGAATTTTACTCTTCTCATCTTCTACACCCTCATCTTGTTGGGTGTCCTCAATGTCATCCTTAGTTCTAATCAACATTCTTCTTTTTGTTGGCCCTCTTTTATGAGCTTCAGTTTTCCTTTTATAGGTCCTTACTTGACCTTTCTTCAGAGGTGAAGGACTTGTGTTCTTATTTGTTTGACTTCTTATCCTTGTAGCAGTTGTAGTTCTTGGCTTCTTAGTTGGTGGAGGTAATGGTGTATCTGACTCTGTAGACTCAGATTCATTCTCCTCTGCAGCTTCACCGATGGGTGATTGACCCTCGGTCTCTTCTATCTATTCAGTTTCTTTTTCTGTAACTGATAGTATTTTCTTTAAATTCTTGACCATTTTGTCCTTCTTCCTGTCTATCTTCTTTACAACCAAGCCAGTTTTGATTCTTCCTTTGGCTTCTTCATAAGTGTCAAACTTGGGTTGTGATTTTTCAATTGGCTCATTTATTAATCCATCAATTGCATTGGATGCTTGATCTATGTTCACTTCATAGTCAAGTGGTTGTAGCCATGTTTTTCTTGGTACAACAGGCTTGATGTATGTGTGGTTTGTGTCTACCATAAAACATATATTAGTCTTGAATTTCTCAATTTATGCTCAGGGATCCTTACTATTTTTTGCATTCTCTCCTTGAATCTAGTAAAGTACTCATTCGTAAATGACTCAAAATTATCTCCCAGTAATTTTATAAACTCACTGATCTGTATGGTGATTGGTCTAGTTGTATCCCATTTCACATTTCCTATTGATGGAAAATATTCTTGGAAGTAAAATAATATGCACATGATAAGTGAACCAAACTTACATGAATTTGTCTTTGCATTTCTAATTGTCTTCAAGTTTTCTTCTAACTGGTTGAGTAGAAGTTCTGACAGATCCAACTGAGTTCCTTTCTTTACAATCTTATATGTTGTATCCACTGCTCTGTATGCTATGTTTTTCATCTTGATAGCTTGAAAGAACTTGTATCCTAGGACACATGCTCCAAATTTCATTTCCTCATCAGTGATGGTGAATACTCCCAGTCCTCTTCCATCTCATGTAGCCCCTGTATTCTTCTCAATTTCAGCCTTGGGTGGATGCTTTAATGCTTTTACCTTATCAGTTATAGGATAACTGGTGACTGCATGAATAACATCTTGTGTTATTTGTTTAGGCTCATCTAGCCATAACTTATGGTTGTGGATCCTGCTCAATACTAACTGAATCCACTCGGTCTTGAATACCTTTGGGAACAATAGAGCATTTGTGAGCCCTTTCACTTCAATGTGTTTTTTTTCATCTTTAATAGTGCCATCATCTTTGCATAGCTTCTTGAAATCTTGTTCAACCTCTAGGTCACAAATTTATGCAATCTTGCAGTGTATGTATGCTCGCACGTCTTCGATGAGCAAAACCCTAGCTGGTATTCGTGAGAATGCTCGAGCATTGCTAGGTTGTGATGCAAACTTGTTGGAAAGTGATCAATTTTGTGTAAATGTGATTCACTTTTTGGCTATCATTTATGGAAACAGATCTGGTTTTCAGATCGATTCCTATAAAGATAAGTTTTGATGATTCATAAATTGACTAAGTATAGAAGCAGAGGTACATAAGTGTTTTGGATGTCGAAGATTGAGATCGGTGATTTAGGGAAAGAGAGCTTAGAGGAAGAAATTATGGGGTATGTATGACCTCCACCTAAGATCTATTTTGTTTTGGTTAAGTCTATAGTAAGTTAGAAATAATTGAAGACAGACAGACTACAGTAGAATAGCGATACAGAGCAGTTGGACAGTAGCAAAGATTGAGGGAGTATGACTTGGACTCCAGGAAATCGAAGTTGTATTTTGGGTGTTGATAACCTATACTTTGACTTTGCAATAGTGCTAACTATGCATTTGATATTTAGTATATTAAATGTATTATGTATTGAAGGCCAACTTTGTAATATTTGTAAAATTCATTTTTGAGAGCCGACTTTGTAAAGTTGTGAGATATATATGTAAGATATTTTTGATAAAGATAGAGACAAGAGTGTTGATGGTTAGCTAATAGAAGAGCAGAGAATGACAGAGATCATTAAAGAACTATAAAGGAACTATCTAAGCACCAGTGTTGCTTGTTTTATTTATAACTGAGAACACTTTGTAACCTGATTTACTTTGTAAGAGGTGTAAGCTCAGTTGGCCCCTAACAGGGTGTTGTGAACCTTTAACAAGGTTGTAATTCCTTTAACAAGTAAATATACTATGTAGTATTCAGCTCCTAATAGGGCTAGGTATCCTAACATGGACATTATACTTTAGTACATGTTTGTGGGTACCATCCCCACTGGGGTTTTCCCTTGGCCAGGGTTTCCTCAAAAACAAAATATGGTGTTATAAGTACTGTGTCATTTGCTTATGTTCTTTTCTTTACTGCAAGTTTATGGTTAATATTTAAATGGTTGAAAATTTTAATAAAGTACTATAATACTGATTCACCCCCCCTCTCAGTATTATACAATCCTAACAAACCTCTGGGCATATCTTATAGTGTGGTTCCTCACATGCACTATTCTTAATAAGTTTGACCTTATCCTTCTTGATGCTCTTCATTTTAGTGGTTCTTGATGTCATAGCCATTGTTTCTAAAATTAGGGATTTTTGTAAATGATAATCAAAGTTATCAATTTATACTGTTACTTAATTTTCACCTCTATAGCTTTGATTGATCTACTAGCAGTGCTTTGTAATGGGTTGGAGTTGCTCTGCAATATTCTCGCTTCTAGCTCTGCTTTTGCTCTGGTCGCTTTGCTCAAATCACAGGTGAGAAATGAAACCCTTCCGTCACCTTTTTATATACTTTTTCCCTAAGTTGAGTCATTAATGCTCAACTACTCCTCAGTGTGTCAAGACAGAGTTGTTGGGTTAAATATTAACCTCTCTTTTCGATGATAATGCAATGCTTCGGGGCAGTCGTCTAACTTGTTACTTTCACTGACGGCTTTCAGTGTTTTGCAAAAACAACTTTTCAACTTGCTTGATTACCGATGGATTTTGGTTTACACTAGCAACGTTAGCTTTTGCATGTTCACCAACGATTCTGGGTAAGTGCAGACTATTGAAGACAATTATTCAATTATGTATTGTCATTGATGTTACACATGTATATACACTTATGTAGTGATGTTACACAAATTTATACATTCAAACCGAGCACAGTTGCTGAATAGAATGAGTTATTTCAGTATTGACCGAGCTCAGTAGGGTATTGAAGAAGTTTAGTGTTGACCAAGTCACTCGGGCATTTCATTCATGGTCGGGCATTCAGTGGCAGCCGACTAACAGTGATTTACATTCTATAATTAATTGATTATATGAGGTTGACAGAATTGTGATTTATTATTTAGAAGTATATTCAAGCCAACTTAGCAAGGCTCATCATATATATGAAAGGTCAATTTTGGATTGAATGTGTGAAAGAAAAAGTGGAAGGAAAAGAAGAAGTGTGGAATTTTATGACATGAAGAGTGAAGGCAAAATCAGATAGGATTCTGATTGATCACTCGAAGATGCAATAGAACATCTGATCTGGAAGGATCCAATCATAATCAGAATAGAGATCTGAGTCAACAAAGACAATTTCTTACACATACAGGTCAATTCATTGTTACTTTCTAACAATTGTAGCAGTAATCTCAAATCTCTTAACAAAGTAGACTTAACAGTCTTTTGTAAATCCTCTCACAAGGTAGCATTTCTATGTTGAAGTGTTGAAGACCTCTAACAAGGACACTCCTCATAGGGTGATTAAATCCTTTAATAGGGTCACACCTAATAGTGTGTTATTGTAACCTTTAACAAGGTTGGCTCCTAACAGGGCTCACTTTAGAAGAGTGGAAAATAGTAACTAGTTACATTGGTGGTTTTTCCCATATTGGGTTTCCACGTTAAATCTCAGTGTCACTTGTGTATATTTTATTTTTTTCATGCTTTATGTTTATGCACTTAATCACTAAAGTATAATTGCATTGGATATTATAAAGATTGATTTGACACCTGAGTTACAGAAGAATATCTTAATTGATCGAGTAGCAGTGCTAAAGTATTTAAGACATCTAAGGGACAAAGGATTTTTTTTGAAGTAACTGATTCACCCCTCCCCTTTCAGTTACTTATCTAATTTCCAAAAATTGGTATCAGAGCTTCAAGTTCTTTCATAAATGGTTTCAAGACCCAAGCTAAAGATTAGAGATGTCTTACATAAGGGAGATCCCAAAGCTAAACAAATACAACTTCCTAGCATGGAAAGAGCTGATGAAGCTACATCTATCTACTATCAGAGATGCTGGTTTGCAATTTTTGGAAAGAAAATATGTGGAACCAACAGGGACTATGACTGTTGGACAGATGATGGAATGGAAGCTTCATAACATAATGATGATTGATATAGCTTATGTTGGAATAGTCCTAAGGGAAAACTGAGAGCGGGGGGGGTGAATCAGTTATTAGCTAGTTAAATTCTTTTTCTCCAATTAAGTACATAATGTAATCAAGCATATGCACAGTAAGATAACATAGAACACAACACCACAATTTGATTACGGGGAAACCAAAATAGGTAAAAACCATGGTGGAAATTAGCACCCACAAAGAACTATACTTGAGTATAATAATCCCTGTTAAGAAGATCTTACAACCCTATTAGGAGTTGATCTTTATAATGAAATAAGTACAGTGACCTGGTTAAGGGTCAGACCCTGTTAAGAGTCTTTTACAAATAACCCTATTAGGGGTGAGGACTCATTGTCCAAAATCTCACTGCTTAATATGGTGAAGGCTGCAACCTTCAGTAAAATGGATCTACACTATATCTGAAAATGAACTATTTAAGTAGACCTATTGTCTTGATCAGTTCCAATGAATTGTATATATCCTTCTCTGCTTCTTCACATAGATCTTTATCTAATGAATGAAATGGCTCTACTATCCCAAAATAATCATCATTTTGTTATGTCCTTCTTCTGTCTCTTTTTCTTATCATTCACACTTGGTGATCTTCAAATGAACTACTATAAGTATCTTCTCCAAAAGATATGATCTTTGTCGGTTTTAGGAATCCCTTCAATGCTTCTTTAGTCGACCAAACCAAGCATGCAACATAATTAGAACCACGCAACTCAAACTGAATAGACACATCACTTCACATAGTCGGCTCTACCAAAATTACCTAAACATCATGCTTTGGCTGAAACACGATTAGTGCCTTTGGTTAATTGTCATAGACTCATAACTAAACATGATTCTGAACATGCATATCCAATGGATAGATGTAACTAAATAATCAATGAAATTACTGTCAGCTTTCTGAGAACACTCTTCTGAAACTGTGTCTGGTAAACAAACTAACATAGCTCAATTGTTACCGAACATCTGAATCTTCATGTATGTACCTGGTATAGTAACTATGTCTGAAACATAAAAACAATCGCGCGAGGCTTCCACATATCCATACTGAAAAGTGAATATAGTTCACTGCTATATACTATATGTTGTCATCAATGACAAACATACAGTCAACTATTTGCACAGAAGAAAATCTCCAACAATCTCCCCCTTTGACATTGATGACAACATATGATATGAAAAACACCATCAACCCAAAGTATCCTTCTTCTTTTTATAATCTTCTCAATGTCCTCATTGAAGGTTCCTCTTCACTACTGCTCCTCTGACTATGTTTTTATTTTCATGACTATATACTCCCCCAGAGTATATGCTCCCCCTTACTATATGCTCCCCCTTTGACATCAATGGCAAAGGGTGCCAAATACTATTAAGAATAGGTACTACTCCAAAAGTAGAGTAGTCAACCATTCATCAGTCACCAAGGACTGATGTTCTTGCTAAAAATTCTAATTAGACTCAAGAAAGGGAATTAATCCCAGCTTCTCCCTGAGATACTCAAAAGTATCTTTTGATAAAGGCTTTGTAAAAATATCTGCTAACTGTTCTTTAGTGCTCACATAATCCAATTTTACTTCTTTGTCTATAACTTTTTCTCTTAGAAAATGACATTTTATTTCAATGTGTTTTGTCTTTGCGTGCATCACAGGGTTCTTTGACATATTGATAGTGCTAGTGTTATCACAATGGATAATAATAGGATAATCAATCTGAATTCCAAAGTCTTTTATCATTTGTTTGATCCAAAAAATTGTAGAACAATTCAATGCTGCTGCTACATATTCTGCCTCAGCTGTTGACTGAGAAATACAATTATGCTTCTTTCTTGTCCAAGTGACCAATCTGTCTCCAAGGAATACTACTCCTCCTGAGGTACTCTTTCTATGATCAACACAACCTACCCAATCAGCATTAGTATACACATGAAGTTGTACATTTTCTTAGTTAGGATGCCATAAACCATAGTTTATAGTTCCCTTTAAGTATCTGAATATTCTTTTTATTGCTATTAAGTGGTTTTGTTTAGGTTCAGCTGCAAATCTTCCAACAATGCCAATTGCATTAGAAATATCAGGTCTAGATTGAGTGAGATATATGAGTTTTCCAATCATAGACTTGTATAATGTCTTGTTGACTATTGTGGAATCATCATCTTTAGAAAGCTTGCTTCCTATTATCATGGGGGTGCTTACTGGCTTGCAATCCTCCATCTTGAAAGTCTTTAATATCTCCTTCACATATTTAGACTCATTTATGAATATGCCGTTGTCTGTTTGTTTTACATTTAATCCCAAAAAGTATTTGATAGGTCCAATCATGCTCATTTCAAATTCACTTTGCATCTCTCTTGCAAATTCTACACTAATCTTGTCGTTACCTCCAAAAATAATGTCATCAACAAAGATAGCAAAAAGTAGTAAACCTTCAATTGTCTCTCTGATGAATATGTTACAATCTGCTACTCCCTTTTTGAATCCAATCTTTGTTAGGTAGCCATCAAGTCTCTCATACCATGCTCTTGGGGCCTGTTTAAGTACATGGCAGGATTTATTTAGTTTGCATACCATGTCTAGTTTGTCTGAAAGTTTGAATCCTTCAGGCTACTCTATGTAGACTTCTTCCTTCAAGTCACCATTTAGAAAAGCTGAGTTGGTATCCATCTAATATACTTTGAAATTCTTGAATGTTGCATTGTCTAAACATAACTTTATAGCTTCCAGTCTACTCACAGGGGCAAATGTATCAGAATATTCAATTCCTTCTCTTTGAGCATATCATTTACAGACCAATCTTGCTTTATTTCTTATCACTGTCCCATCTTCATTCATTTTCTTTCTAAATATCCACTTAGTTCTAATCACATTCTTGTCAGAAGGTATAGGGACCAATTCCCATGTGTCATTCTTCATTTTTTGATCTAATTCTTCTTGCATTGCACTTTTCCAATATGAATCATTGCATGCATCTTCAACACTTAAGTGTTCGATTTGTGAAAGTAAGCATACCTCTTCATCAACGGTTGAACCTTTTTCTCTAGATCTTGTCAAGATTTTACTGCTCTGATCTCCAATGATATCTTCTTTAGAGTGGTATTTAGATGTGTATTTTGAGATTTTAGGTGTGACACTCTCATCTGTAATCTGTGATTCTTCTTGACTTGGTTCAGGGTTATTGCATAATACATCAATACAGTCAAACATTTCTTCAATAACTGCATCCTTATTTATAGGTCTAGGTTCATCTTCAATCATAGGTGCATATTCATAATATCTCTCTTGAATCATGAACTTCTCATCAATTTTCACATGTGCACTCTCAATGATTTTCTTTAACCTTAAATTGAAACATCTATAAGCTTTTCTCTTAGTAGAGTAACCAAGAAAAATACCTTCATCGCTTCTAGCATCAAATTTTCTAGCACCATCATCTCTCTTGATGTAGCACTTGCTTCCAAAGATTCTAAAGTATTTTACTGTAGGTACATTACCAAACCAAATTTCATAAGGTGTTTGTCTGCGCTTGGTCTTAGTTGAATTTTGTTGATAGTATAGACTATTGTATTGACTGCATCTTTCCAATAGGTGTGTGCAACTTTTCCTTCAATCATGATAGTGCGCACTGTGTCAAGTATTATCCTATTTCTCCTTTCTGCAATTCCATTTTGTTGAGGGGTTCTAGGTACACTTATTTGTCTTTTGATCCCATGTTCTTCACAGTACTCAAGAAACTTATCAGAGGTGAATTCTCCTCCTTTATCAGATCTCAGACATTTTATCTATAATCCAAATTCATTTTAAACTTTAGCTTTGAATATTTTGAACTTCTCAAAAGCTTCAGATTTGTCTTTCAAGAACGCAACCCACATCATCCTGGAGAAATCATCAACAAACAAAATAAAATACCTTTCACCATAGTATGATCTTGTTTGAGTAGGTCTACATAAGTCTTTATGTATTAGATCTAATTTGTTCTCTACAGAGTTCTGTTTGCTTCTGAATGAGGTCCTCACATCCTTCCCCATCACACATTCCCTGCACATAGTATCAACTGGTCTTGTAATATTTGGAAGGTCGCTTACTGACTTTACATTAATTATGTTCACTATGTTGTCAAAATTGATATGACATTGTCTCTTGTGCCATAGCCAACTGTCATCCACTTTTGCAAAAAAAAAACTTACTTTAGAGTTAAGCTGAAAAATATTACCTTTAGTTTTTGAGCCTGATGCAATTATGTCTCCTTCTTTGTTGTTAATAATGCATCTATTATTTTTGAATTCCAACTGATATCCTTTATCTAGCAACTATCCAGCACTTAGTAAGTTATGATGCAAACCATCAACATAAAGAACATCATCTGTCTTGTTCTTTCCATCTAAGGTGATAGATCCGCTGCCTATGATAGCTTTGGAATTGTTATCTCCAAATCTGACCATGCCACCTTTGTACTTCTCTAGATTTACAAATATGTCTTTGTCTCCTGTCATGTGATGTGAACACCCGCTATCTATGATCCAGTCTATTCTGATGTCAGCTTGTGATACTAAAGACAATTCTTGTGCTTTCTTTTCATCTTCAATTTCTATTTGATCAATCATTTTTTCATTATCCTTAATTGCAACAAATCCAATTTCATCTTCTCTTGAGTCATCATCAGTTACACCATCCTCATAATGATAGCATTCCTTAGTATATTTGGATTTGTAATCTGATTTGTACTTCTTGACTCTTGTAGGACACTTGGATGCAAAGTGGCCAACTTTGTTACATGAAAAACATTTGAATGGTAGTTGTCCTTCATATTTTCCTTTACCTTTTCTTTCCTTC
>MU227573.1:1500590-1518455 GCA_018584345.1 Thuja plicata
AGATCTGGTGAAGCCTCATCTCAGAACCAAGACAAGGACTCTTCAGATTATGAACAAAGAGTATGAGCAGATAGGAAAAGAAACTGAAAAGGCATTTGCACAAGTGTTTATGGATAGACACATGTATTCATCAACAACACCTACAACTAAGGTAAGTCTAGCTCCTCCCAAACAAGTTATAGAACCAGTGATTCAAAATGCACCTATGACAGATCCACAAGTTTTAGCACCCTCAGTGTCAATAAATTTTGATACAACAAAAGACTCAGAAGACAATATAGTTGTTGATAATATCAAGATATCCATGATAGCATCTGACAATGACATGGACAAAGTTGATAAAGCATTTGTAAGCACTAAAGAGATGTGCACCGATGATACATCTGTACAGCAGGATGAAGTTCCCTCCAATGATCCAATAGACTTGAATAAAGACAAGGATACCCAAGAAAATGAGATACTAGTCAAGGAGATACCAGTAAAGAGTGAATGCATGGATACCAATCAAAATACTATATTCACTCCATCCACTTTACCATCTACTTCATTGTTGTCAAGGTTAACTGTTAACTCTCAAAATCGCACCCTGGTCAAGTTTGAAGAATACTTGATTGATTTTGAGGAACATGGAAACAAACCAAGGTTGTGGGTAACCTATAGCTGGAATGAATCTCTGGGTGAAGGCTGGCTTCCTGTCTGGTACTCACTTGAAACCACCTAAAACTAAACCTTTTGCTGGAGGAAAGAGGTAGAAGGATGAACATAAATAAATCTAACTCCTAAAGGGTGATACACTAGAAAAATATGTTCTGAGACCCACAAATATAATAGACACAATAAGAAAGGAAACATATACTTATTTGCACAGTCCCACTAATTCATAATCTCTGCATAATCAATTTGTAAGAAGGCTTGTAACAACAGTCTCTAAAAGGAGAAAGGATCTCTCACAATCTAGAAAAACTGATTAAACACAACTCACAATCTGCAAAGAAAATATGAAAAAATACTGCATAAAATTACCACATGTAATACAGATTTGAGGATAAATGATATCACAGAAATTTGCACCTACACTAAGCACATAATAACAGAACCAGTGAAGAAGGCATAAGCTATAAGTCACATAACAAAGGTGTCCTAAACCTGTATATCTCTGAAAAATGGGTTACAAAATCTCTCTTTCTTCTGTTAAGAACTCAGAAAAAGTTACAAAACAACAAGCTAGAAGGAAAAAGAACTCCCTGAACAATGAGTCTTCAACTCATATTTATGCTCTTGTGTGCCAACTGCATCATTAATGCTGGTAATAAATTCTAGGTCGGATTTGGCCTGTTTAGCCACCTTTTAGCCCTTCAACAGTCTACAAAAATACAATTTGGTGACCCAAAAGTCATACCCAAATAATATCAACATAAATACTCCCTCATAAATGCAGTCTTATCCCCTAAAAAGCCCATAAGGAGCTTCTGGAAAATAATAACTGTCTACTGACTTGCAATATCTTTTTGTTGTCCTTTAAAGGTAAAAGATAAATATCTTTATTTGTATTTTTATTAATAATTATTAAGTAATTCATGATTTATTACTTTGATAAATATTAATTATACTAATAATATTCAAGTGATAATTGTAAACCACTTTATATTATTATTATAATGATATTTATTAAAGTGATAATATAAATTATTAAATAATTATTAATATATATATAAATAAAATAGATATTTACTATTACTTTTTAAAAAAAAACTTTTGCATTATCAAAAATTTAATATTCATTACATGCTTTATAATTTAACATGTAATGAATATTAATTACAATTGAATAAGTTCAAAAACTAAAATAATTTAATGATATATATCATTAATTTATTTTAATTTTTGAACTTAGAAGCCTTTTACATAGCCCACAGGCTTTCAACGTTAAGAGGTTTTTTAATAAAAAACAATAAAAGGCAAAAGCCTTCTCTCTTGGCGATGAAAACATAAGGTATATTCACCCTAAAAGTGATTCATTTCTTTATCTTGTCTTCATCCTTTGCTGTGAAGAAGCTGTGGCCGCAGCCAAGGATGAGGGTTTGATGATTATTTTTTTTTTGAAGAATTCTGGAGAATCTTCAGCACTATCTGGTGTCATTCCCTCCATTTTGTTATCTCCCTTTCATTGTCTTCGACTAGGTGCAGCCATGGAAGGGTTTGGAAGAAGAATGTGGAGCTTTCATACTCAGATTGCCACCTCTTGCAGGTAAATGGAGCCTCCTCTTTGTGTTTTGGATTTTGAGGCTCTTGAACTCGGTCCTTTTCTTCACTGCTATCATTCCAGTTTTTTCTGACTTTTTTTTTAATGTCTCCATTGCTTGCTCAAAGATTCTGGAATATTTCCAGGAAGAATTTTCTTGAATCCAAAGGTTTGAAAAAACAAAAAAAAAACTTAATGAGATTATGTGCGTATGAAAGCTGCGGTTGTATTGGAAAACCCTTGTATCTCAAAAATCTGAAACCTGGCTATGTTAGAAAAGCCCCTTATTTTTTTTTTGAAAACTTATGATCCAAAATGAACCATACTGCTGCTCTATTTATGAAAACCATCACTTGATATAGAGGAATGTTTATAATAAAAAATGCTCTCATTTCCTTTTATACTATCCTGGCTTTTCTGGGATAAAACGTGGCTGTTATTTGATAGATATTTCTGAAAATCTGCATCTCTTGAATACTATAATGAAAACGTGGGTTCCATTAAAGAAGAAATATGGCTTCTCTTTGTTTTAAAAAGAATACTTGTTCCTTTGAGAATCTGAATCTGGGCATAAAAATCTGAAACTGGGGTTGAAATACTTGTTTCGTATAGAAAGAAACATCTCAAAAAAAAAGATAGCCATGTGCTATATACTCTGTGATTGTCTTTGCTGGAACAATACATGATTATGAAGTGACCACTGAGTTCATATTTATGTTTATGTCTTTACTGTTTATTGATCCTTTCCATGGAGATATTTATAATATCGTGCAACTTGAAACTTCTCATTAATTCAATAAGGGCTTGAAAGTATTTTGATAACGTCACCATATTTGTAAACTTTTGGCATACCTTCACCTTGCAATCTCCATTAAATTTACACCTTTGTCACTGTACTATGGGCATTGTATTTTCCGAATCTTCAACACTACATGTTGTCCTGGATTTTTCATGCTTGCATTTTGGTCTTGAATGACAACACTGTCATTTACCTGCTACCTTTAGCTGCTATATCATTACTTATATTAAATGCCCTCTCAAAAAATGCCTCCATAATTGATAGAACGTTGTCCCCATGCTTTTCAAGATATGTGTCAGTGTTTCAAATTCATGTTGATCACATCTGAAATGTTGTTTAACTACTGCAACATTGCTGCTATCATTAGATTGTTGTATCCTACTATTCTTACTTTGGAAATTGATTTCTCTTGCCCATGATTGAATATGTTATATTCTACACCAAAATATGACCTTAGAGCTGCATGTTTATTATTTATCAACATGCTGAGCTCGACCCTTGTGGGAGCCCACTTGATCCCACATATCGATAAATAATAACTATGTACCTGCTCTTTCACATGAAACAAACTTGTCAGATAAAAAAATGAGCACATGGATCTTGCTTTTGATATTCGTTGTTTTCTCATACATCCGTGATTAGCTAGCTGTTATTATGCATGTGAAGAGCATGTTGTATGTTTGTGGATGCGGTTACATGTAGCATATGATGACCCGTTATTGCTTAGATTGTTGATCTAACATCATTTTATCAATTATACGTAGGGATGGGAGCAGCAAGGAAGCACGAGTTGGATGCAAAGCAAGCAGCAGGATTAAAAACCAAGCAAAGCAACACAAGTCGGGCTCATCATCCAGGCAATGACAAGTTACCCTATACTACTTTTGCCTTACTTTCATAGTGTCTAGAAATGTATAATATTCCTTTCATGTGCATTATGATGGTTAGTCTCACGGCTTGTGTGAGACAATATTCGACTATTTTTTCAATAAAGATTGCTTTTTCACAATTTTTCCTCTTTGCACTCTTTTAGGACAGCACTACATGATGTGATGTAATAATGTACTCTTTTTCTCTTTTCTCTATGCATATGATTGTGATCCAAAAAAACTGAGAATTTACCTTAATCCACTCAAAACATAACAAATCCACCTGATTGATTTTGGTACCAAAAATCGGTAACATTAACTCTTGACTCAGCAAGTCTAGATGTGTGGGGAGAAGAGGACTTAATGAAGATCAACATCCTAGCCATGGAAAAAGCTAAAGAAAATAGGTTATGAGGTACCCTCTTTTCTTGGAGTCGGTTAACATTCTGAATAATTTAGTACCTACAAACAAGAAAGTAGCCAAGATTCAATTAGTTGAAGATGTCGACAACATTCTAACAAGCTTCAAAGCACACTTTACAGATCTAGTAGACTCTGCTACTAGAATTGCAGAAGATGAGTATAAAAAGGAGAGATTGAATGAATTGGTAAAGAATTTTACCTTAGATTTAAGATCTTTAAAGATTGGGCAATCTATATTGAAATAATTGGCAGCCAAAGGTAAGAATGTTATAGAAAACTGCATGGATAGAGTAAAGTTCACCTCTGAACATATCAAAAAGATAGAAGAGGCAGAGATCATGGTGGACAGTATTAGAAAATTAGTTGAGACATCCACGCAAGACATGAACATATGTAACAAAGTCTATCAAGGTCAGTTGGACAAGATTGAAAAGGCTAAGTTGGAGATCAGTAAGATAAGAGTCAAACAAACTCAATTGAGAAATGCACTTGCGCCCTCTCCAGCAGTTCTGAATGAAAACATCAAACAGATTAATGCCACCATTGTGACATATGATCAAGTTCACTGCATGGATTTGATGAAGATGGAGAAGCTGACATATGCCTTATGCGCGCATCTTCAGACAGTTGATGCAATGAAGGTATTCTGGCAGAAAGAGATCCAATCTCTTTAGGTTGTGTACCCTGATGTTTACATGGAGTAAGTATCTAGAAGACTTACAATTTTTGTACACATTTGTCATTAATGTCAAAGGGGGAGTAATAGAGAATGTGTATATATGGGGAGAAGTATATGTATATATTAAAAGATGCTATGATCGATAATTTTTTTGTGATTAATTCATTTTGAGAAACTTGGCCACATTCCTTTGTTGCCATAAATGACAAAGGGTGAGATTGTTGGCAAGTTGACTTCCTAAAGATGCATGACTTATTTTGTGTTTTCATCATGGAAACAAAGTCATATTAAGTTTCTGTCAAAGATAACTTAGAAGATAAAATGAATAAGTATGAAAAAAAAGACAGACAAAGTTATACAGCAATCAGCACATCAGCGCACATGCAAGAGATTGAATAAAAGTATGTGCGTTCAGATATATGTTCTATGTGATGTCTATATACTAAGTCTAGACATGCATAGTATGGCATGATAGTACAAAGAAGTTACAGACAGATCAGTACACCAGCAGTCCAAAAGACAAAGCATGAAAGCCGACTAAGTGTTTTGATCAGCGTATATTATTTTGTTATGTAAAGGCCAAACACCTGTGATAGTATGTTAGTAATGATGTAATTAGTAATGTTGTAAACATGCTTAAGCCAATTAGTTTGGAAGTGTTGTGTATTATGTTTTAGGGCCGACCATAAGTCCTGTTTTGGGTCACGTCTATTTGGGTATGAACATATAAGTATGTAATGTAAAGTTATGTTACAAGTGTCAAATAATATGCATGAGAAAGATAGAGAAGAGCAGTATAATGAAGTCAGTATGAGATAAAGCTCTTTAAGAGAGTAAGAGCATCTGCACATAAACGGAACTGATCAGACAACAATTCACTTTTGATATAGTGTATATCAGCTATCAGAAGGTTGTAGCCATAATCCTATTGAGCAGTGAGCTCTGGTAGTGCCATACACCTTTAACAGGGTTTTGTGAAGACTCCTAATAGGGTCATTGTACTTGCATTGTAAAGACTGCTTCTAACAAGGCAAAGGAACTTTAACAGGTTCATTATACTAGTACAATATTTGTGGGTACTAATTCCCACTGGGGCTTTCCTCTAATCAAGGTTTCCCCGTAAACATATCATGTGTTATGTGTTCTTATATTGAGCTTCATTGGATGTATGTTTGATTTATGTTTAAGTTGCTGAAATATAATAAATAGACAAACACTGATTCACCCCCCCCCCCCCCCCCCCCCCCCCTCTAAGTGTTTCTAAAAACTCATGTAAAAGAAAAGCATACAAATGTCTAAATCTTACTACTCATAGAGTCATGGAAAGTGTACATGTCAAGATTGATGAGTTTGCAGAAAAATGTGAAGAGAAGAGCAGTAAAGAGCCTAAAGAATACATGAACTTTGTGTATCATGAACCTGATACTATACCTATGACTCGAGCAATGGTGATTGGATAGTAGAAATGTCAACCACTAAATATACTAGCACAAACTGTGCAACCTGAGCTACTGGTAGAAGAGACCGAGTCACAGACAGAGGGAACCGAGTCTCAGATAGAGGAACCCGAGTCACAGACAGTGGAACCCGAGCATCAGACAGAAGAACAAGAAAGAATGTTTGAGAATGATAGACCTAGCGGATCAAGTCTAGAATCTAAACTGAAGGATCCAATAATTTCAAAATATGTTAGAAGGCATCATGTACCTGAGAAAATAATTGGAGATCAAATAGAAGTTGTAATGACAAGGAACAAACTCAAAGGTACATGTTTACTAAGTGAATTTGAACCTAGAACTGTTAAAGATGCATTGAATGATGAAAGTTGGATAGAGGCAATGAATGAAGAAATTGAGCAGATAGAGAAGAAAAAAACTTGGACCCTTGTACCTAGGCCAAAGGAAAATAATGTGATTGGAACCAAGTGGGTTTTTAGAAATAAGATGTATAAAAATGGTAAAGTTTCTAGAAACAAGGCCAAACTAGTTTTCAAAGGATATGCTCAAGAAGAGGGTATTAATTATGGAGAAACTTTTGCTCTTGTTGCAAGACTTGAAGGAGTCAAAAGTCTTCTGGCATATGTTTCACATAAAGGATACAAAATATATCAAATGGATGTGAAATGTGCATTTCTGAATGGAATCCTAGAAGAAGTCTACATTGAACAACCTGAAGGATTTGTTGATCCTAGCAGAAGGAATGTGGTTTGCAAGCTACACAAAGCATTGTATGGACTAAAGCAAGTGCCTAGAGCCTGGTATGAAAGACTACATAGCTATCTAGTAAGTATTGGATTTTAGAGAACCAATTATAACAATAGCCTGTACATCAAAGAAGGACCATAGAACAAAATACTATTAGCAGAGATATTTTTTGATGACATATTATTCACTGGTTATGATGACCTATGCAAATAATTCTCTATAGCTATGAGTAAATAATTTGAGATGTCTATGTTTGGTGAGATCAAATTCTTTGTTGGATTATAAAGTACATCAAATGGAGGATGGTATCTACATTACTCAATCAAAATATATCAAGGAGGTACTTAAGAAATTTGGTATGGAAGATTCCAAACCTGTTGGAACACCCATGTTTACTAGACATAAATTATCCAAGGATGATGATTCAAAGGAGGTAGATCAGACCAACTACATATCCATGATTGGAAAATTGCAATATGTTGTTCACACCAGACCTGATATTGCATTAGCAGTTAGTATTTTTGCAATATTTTCAGCTAATCCCAGAGATAATCACCTAATGGAAATCAAAAGAATTCTAAGATATCTGAAGGGTACTGAAGACTATGGTTTATGGTATAAGAAAGGTGGTAACTTTGATTTAAAGGCATTCACTGATGCTGATTAGGTTGGAAGTGTCAATGATAGGAAAAGAATCTAATCCAAATGGATTCCAATCATTACCAAATTGGAAAGGCAGCATGTAAAGATGTCAACAGGACCAATTCCAACCTCTACAAACTCACTTTTCTTCAATAGCATAAATGAGCTCCAAGAACTTATGCAATTACCTCCAAAATAGGGCTATAAGCAATTAGCCCTATTTGGTCACCTTGTCTGCATTATCTTGGAAAAATGTCTTAACAAGTGCCAAATAGGATTAGGATCTAGACACCCTTTTTAGAGACACTAGATATTTTCTAGGTCTTATCCCTTAGAAGTGTCTGTACAGTCCTCCCTACTTTCATGCCTAAAATTCAGGGTTTTAGGCCTCCTTTACTGTATGCACAAGAAATGAACTTTCTTGGCCAACAAAATAACTCCTCCCAACTTCTCCTCTTGGTTGGGGGTCCTTCTATAACTCTTATACCTTCTCACTTCCACTTATTGAAGCTATGGATACTTTCAATCCCTATAGCTAGCTTTGTAATCACTGATAATCCCTAGCCATGCCACTCTGGCTCGCCTAGGGAATCATCTAAAAAATAGTAGCCACCACTTCCAGGGCCCATCCTTCTATGTACATAATGTACATGGAGTCCAATTTCATAATCCAAGATCCCGGGCCAAAGCCACGGTGGAAATAAAAGCTAAGACCCCATTTGCAAGCAATGCTCAAATCAAGACCAGCGACTATACTGAACTTTAAATATTTTATACAAACACTTAAAACTATTGAATCTACCAATATAACACCACAAGAAGTTCATAAATAACCTACATTACCTGAAAAAATGCTTACAAAAACACTATCAATCCATTACACAATCCGATCACCTTGAAACACATAAATATTCATTATTATTGCTTAGCACAGTTCGTACATGAAATTTCTCAAACTTTCCAACCCTTCACAAATCCTGAGGATGTTCTTATATAGATGACCCCAACACTAAATGGTTGGTTTCAGACAGTTAACCAACCACTTTCATCGAAGATTCCAATTTGTCATAAAAGTTGTCAATGTTGCCAATGACAACATTGACAACTTTTGGCAACTTTTGGGTTTGATTGCCAAACTTGGTCAAACCCTATCCAAACTTGTCCAATCCACTAAATATGATGAAAAAATATCAAAAAAGGACCTCTAGTCCCTCTCTTGGCTCATTTTTCCACAAGATGCCAAAATTTCTAATTGGGCCTAAATGGACCTAAGGATCACCAAGGAACTAATAAGACCTATCCTCCTACAAACACTTCACACACTAGGACTCTTGGTCTCTTTATTCACCTAGTGGTCTATCTAGAACCACTACAAGCCAAAACAAAGAAAGATCAAACCCTAGGTTACATTTCCACAACTAGCCTACCTAGGTGCTCCTGCACCATACTCCCCCAAAAGGAGAAGTCATGTCACTCTTGTGGATAGTAGCTCCTCTGAGATGCCCACCTTCTTGAAATATGTCTCTACAATCCATGAAGCCTCTAAATCTGGTCTATCCTTCCACTGAATCAAATTATCCATGTAGACTTTGTGTCTAGTGGTCTTCTTGACCTGGGAGTCTAGGACTTTATCAGCCACCATAGGAAACTTTGGAGGTAAGACAGTAACCTCCACATCAACACTAACCCCTTGGCTAGTTGGATTGATATCCTCCATCTATCCTCTAAACTCTATTAGGTCTTGAACATTGAATATGGGAGAGATGCTCAAATCTGATGGTAAGTCCACCTTATATGCATTAGCTCCATACTTTGCTAAGATCTTGCATGGTCCCACCCTTTTCATCTGAAGCTTTGTAGGGACACCCTTCTGTAGTCTAGATTTGTTTAAGTGGACCATCACATAGTCACCCATTTCAAACTGAACATCCCTCCTTTTCTCATCAACCTTGGCTTTCAACTTAAGTTGTCTGTCTTGTATCTCCTTCATGGTAGAGGTGAATTCTTCTGCATGACCGCTTCGGTACTCCATTCCACCAAGATCCCTAAGCTCATAAACACCCCTAGGATGCATGCCATAAACCACCTCAAATGGACTCTTTCCTATCATCATATTCTTTCTATCATTGTAAGCATATTCTACTTGAGGAATGACCACATCCCAAGTCTATCCATATTCCTTAGTTAGGCACCTCAAAAGGTTACCCAATACTCTGTTGACCACCTCAGTTTGGTCATTAGTCTAAGGGTGGTAAGCTAAACCAAAAGATAGGTTAGTACCCAGCCTTGTCCACAAATTTCTCCAAAAATGACTCATAAATTTTACATCTCTATCAAAGACTATGCTCAAAGGAAGACCATGAATCCCTACTATTTCTTTGAAAAAAAAATAAGCTATGTGGCTAGCATCATTAGTAGTTCTGCATGGAATGAAATGTCCCATTTTACGAAACCTATCAACAACTACATAAATTCTACCATACCCCTGTTTAGTTTTGGGTAACCCCATAATGAAATCCATACTTACACACTCTCATGGTCTATTAGGGATAGGTAGAGGCTAATACAACCCTACATTACTCATTCCTCCTTTTTCCTTCATGCAAACAACACACTGCTCTACATACTTGGTGACATCCTTCACCAATTTTGGCCAATTGTAGAACCTTTGGACCAATTCCAAGGTCTTTTCCTTACCAAAATGACCACTTAGAGAGCCATTATTCTTCTCTTGGATGAGGTTCATCCTCATTGACCCCTTGGGTACACACAACTAATTGCCTTTAAACAAAAAACCATTCTGTAAAGTGTAATCAGAGAACTTGCTATGAAAATGATTCTCAAAGTCAACACATACCTTATAGGCCTCACCAAAATCCTCATTTGATTTATATAGTTCTTTGAAACTCTCAATCCCAATGCTATTCAAGTGGACTTCTTGCACTGTTAACAATCTCCTACTCAAAGCATTTGCCACCTTGTTGAGTTGACCCTTCTTGTGTTTGATAGTAAAAGTGAATGCTTGCAAGTATTCCATCCACTTTAGATGCCTATTACTTATCTTTTCTTGTGTGTTAATGTAGCTAAGGGCCTAATTATCTATAAATACCACAAATTCTTTAGGCAATAGATAATGCCTCCATTTTATCAAAGATTGGACTAGAGCATAGAGCTCCAAGTTATAAGAAGAATATTTCTTCTTAGCCTCATTCAATTTTTCACTAAAGAAGGCAATAGGTCTGCCCTCTTGACTTAAAACACCCCCTACTACCATTCCACTAGCATCACACTCAATGGTAAATAAATTTTTAAAACTTGACAACTGTAGGACAAGTTGAGTAGCCACTTGTCTTTTCAACATTTCAAAAGATTTTTCAGCTTCCAATGTCCATCTGAACTTATTTTTGACCCCACCCTTAATGGTATCCATTAATGGAGCACATATCCCACTGAAGTTCCTAATAAAATTTCTATAAAATTGGGCAAGGCCATGAAAACTCCTTACCTCATTGGCTATGGTAGGTGGAGGCCAGTTCAAAATTGCAGCAACTTTGTCTTTGTCCATCTTCAAAGACCCCTTGGACACCACAAAGCCCAAGTAGACTAGTTCTTGTTTAAATAACTCACACTTCTCAAGGTTAATGGCCAACTTATCTTCATGTAACCTTTTCAATACTGCCTCAACATGTCTGATATGTTCCTCTCTTGTCTTACTGAAAATCAGTATATCATCAAGATATACCACCATAAACTTTCCAGTGAAATCCTTGAGCACCTCATTCATGAGCCTCATGAATGTTCTCAGAGCATTAGAGAGGCCAAATGGCATCACAAGCCATTCATATAACCCATATGTGGTTTTGAATGTCATTTTCCATTCATCACCTTCCTTCACCCTGATTTGGTGATAACAACTTTTCAAATCTAGCTTTGTGAAATACATTTCCCCACCTAGGCAATCCATAAGATCCTCTATCCTTGGGATTGGGAATCTGTACCTTATTGTGATCCTATTTATATCCCTTGAGTTTGTGCATAATCTCCACTTTCCCCCCTTCTTTGATGCTAAAACAACCAGGACTGCACATGGACTAATGCTCTTCTTGATCAAGCCTTGATCCAAGAGTTCTTATACTTGTCTTGCTACCTCCAAGTTCTGATCTGGAGTCAACTTGTATGCTTCTTTATTAGGAAATGTTTCCCTTGGTACAAAGTCTATTTTATGACTTATAACCCTCTTAGATGGTAGGGTTGCAGGAGTGCCATCACTCACAATTTCCTTATATTTCTCAAGAAATTCTTGCACTTCCTTTGGTAGTGGTTCCCTTACTGGTGTCTCCTCCTCCTTAGGTCTTAACACAATGACATAACCTTCTCCCTCATCATCTTTGATGTCCCTCACAAAATCCTTACCATTGAATAACATAACATTAGGAGTCTTACTCTGTGGTTCCTCATCTTCTAACAAAGACTAAATTTTGAAGATCTTTCCTCCTTTCTTAAATGTAATGGAGTTCTCCTTCCCTTCATATACTGATCCATTATCAAACTGCCAAGGCCTCCCAAGAATCAAATGACAAGCATCCATTGGTAGGATGTCATAAAGAAATCTATCCTTGTATCTTGCTATTGAGAATTCTACCCATGGTTGCTCATTGACCAAGACACTCTGGCCTTTGTTGAGCCATGTCACCTTATAAGGTTTCACATGGGGTATTTTGGCTAGCTTAAGCTTCACCACTCCCTCCTCTAAAATGATCTTGTTTTTGGATCCTGAATCAACAATCACCTTACACACTTTTCCAATAATCTTACATCTGATTCTAAATAGTTCCCTCCTATGTTTGGGCTCATCCTTGATTGGTTTCCTTATTAAGACCCTTCTAAACATCATGTTCTCACCCATTTCTGAATCTAGATGATCCACCGCTGGAGTCTTGACACTAGAAGTATCCTCATGTGCATATGCTACTATTTTGTCACTGTTTGTTGCAGAGGGTTTATCAGGACATCTGTAAGCTGGATGCCCTAGTTTCCCACAATAATAGCACTTCATAGTGGCAAAGTAGGATCTACTCCTACCTCCTCTTCCTCTGTTAGAACCCCCATTGTTACCCCTGCCTTTGTTATAGCCTCCTCTTGAATTGTTCTCAGTCTGTTTCTCTATCAACTTATTTTCTCCTTGGGATCTTTGTTCACTACCCCTTCCTTGGTAGCCCCCTCTTTGACCCCTCTGTTCTCTTTCTCTGCCTCTATTTTTATTATTGTTCTTGAAACTAGAATCCCCTTTCTTCTTATTCTTCTCTTCCACCTTTAGAGCTAACTGATGACACTTTTGGATGGTGGTAGGTGTCCATAGGCTTAGCTCCTCTTGGATGTTCCACTTCAACCCACCCAAGTACCTAGCCACTTTGATTGGCTCTTCTTCTTGCAACTTAAACCTTAAACACAGTCTTTGGAATTCCTCAGTATATGAGGCCACATCTAGGTCTTTTTTCTTCAAGTTTTGTCTCTTCCTATGGATATTTATTTCATAGTCCTCTAGAAGATAACTCTCCTTCAATTAGGTTACCATAGCATTCCAATTTTCTATTGGTTGCTTTCCCATGCTTACCCTCTCATCCTGAAGGTATTTCCACCAAGTCAAAGCTGACCCTCCAAGTCTAAACTTGGCCACTTTAACCCTTTGGGCCTCACTTATCCCTTCACATTCGAAATGATTTTCCATTGCTTCAATTCAGTCCATGACTGCCTCAATATCCATCTTTCCTCCAAATAAAGGTATCCCTTCCAAAGCTTTTCCACTTAGTGCTTTTATGGCCTTTAGGAAAGGTTCCTCATTCAACACTGGGTCAGGTTCAGGAATGTAGTCTTCTTCCTCCATCTTCTTCTTACCCTTACTATTGGATTTTGTTAGAATAGGTAGACACCTATTCTCCCAAGAACACCTGCATGCATAACCCTAACACATGGAAGAAGCAAAGTACAAAAGACTAGAAAAAATATGGAGGCCAAAAAGCCAGAGGAGACATCATATGCAAAAGAAAATAATATATTAACAATATGTTTCTAGGTAGTACAATGAGATTTGAAAAACTCCTTATGAAAAACAAAGAGGTGAATCCTTATAAAAGGAATCATGAAACCCTAAAAGGGAAAACCTAAGGTTAGCTTAAGCAACTAGAGTGAATAGGTGAGTTAGTAATTAGATCATAATGATTTAATTAATAACCTAAGAGACTATTACTCTAACACCCCCCCTTAAGATAAGCTTAGGGAGAAGCAAAAACCTAGGAGACTACTACAGAAAGTAGGAAAGAAGGGTCCCAGCAACAAGGCCTTATCAGGTACCCAATACAAGAAATAAACTAGATGAAGGAACCTAAGCCTCCAATCTAGGGAAAGTCCCAAAGAAAGGAACAAGAAAGAGAAAGAAGCATCTCCGAATCATGAAGCTATAAACACTGTTAGAAGTAACTGCTGGAACCCCCAATGAGAAAGTGCATGACTAGGTAGAGAAGACAAAGTCTAAAGAGCTTATCAATCAAACCTGGGAAGCAATAGAACCAACAGGAGAATCCCCCCATAATGCTGAACAGGGAGAGGGGTGATAGGAACACTGAAATGCAATGTCAGAAACATCTATAGAAAGAAGAATCAAGAACACTAATAGTGCAATAGAAGTACAAGCACAGGATAAAGGGCGGTGTCACCGACACACAGGATGGGCTAATGTCGTGGAAGGTACGCTCTTTTGACAAAGGTGGATGAGCAAAAAATGGAAAAACATCATAACCCCCCATGGCACTTTATAACTGAGTGCGAGTATAAAAAATACACAACGTGCTCAAAATCCTAGATATGCAAAAGCAGGCACTTTATCTCAATGCATTTACAGAAAAGAAAATGCTATAGAAGAGAAGCATACAAAGCTCAGAAGTCAGAAAGAAGAGTGAGCAAGAAGATCAGAAGAAGAGATCCAAGGACCTATAGAACCCAAGTAATCCGCTAGAGTGTGAAAGAGAAAATCTCAAAGGAGAGAGAACTTGGAGAAGAACCTAGAAAAAAGACCCCTACAACTGAAAATTTCACTAAACCAACTTTATGACGATATCTAGTTTGCCAAAAATAGAGTCTAGATGAGCAAGATATGGCTCCCGAAAGGCAAAAAATAGACATCAAAATTTGACAAAAAAACACTGTCAAGATGGCAGAACCTGAAACCCCAACCTCCATCATTGGAAAGTTCTCGGAAAGATCTTTCCAACGATATAAAGAAGTCAGAAAAATACCCCCGTATGCTCAAGATAGAGCGAAATTAGTGCGGGAGGGTCAAAAAAGCTCCAAAATTTAGGTTTTAAGCCCTTGGGCGCATGGCACGCGCAGGGGGCTGGGGCAGAGCCCCCGATCACCCATGTGACCGCCGCTGGGATAAAAGGGGCCTGTGGGGCTAAATCCCACTGGGTGGCTCGGAGGCAGAGGAGTACTAGCGGAGCGGGGCTGCTGAGCGGGTGGGGCCGGGAGGCGGCAGGGCCGGAGGGCGGCAGAGCACAGGGCGGCAGGGGCCGCAAAGGGCGGTGCTGGCCGGGCACTGGCTGGCGGCGGTGGAGCACCGATGGCCCAGCAGTGGTGCGATTTAAATATGCATGGGCTACATTTTTTAAACGCTTAAAAAACATTAAAAAAATATGTTTTTTTTTATTTTGTTTCTCGGTTTCCATGCCCGTACAGCACTGGAAACTAAAATTTTTTTGCCTCGGAGGCAAGATGTCCAAAATGGACAAATTTTATATGGATTCTAGGGTTTTTGGGCACTCTGAGTGCAACGGTAATGTTTGTTTGAACCCAAAATGACCAGAAACAAAGGTCCCTCCTAAATCCACACAAAAAACTTTTGAAAAGCCAGAAAACCTCTAGCTTCTAATACACTTCGACAAAGCACGAACAGCGAGCAGCAAGATGGCTCTGATACCATGTTAGAATAGGTAGACACCTATTCTCCCAAGAACACCTGCATGCATAACCCTGTCACATGGAAGAAGCAAATTATAGAAGACTGGAAAAACTATGGAGGCCAAAAAGCCAGAGGAGACATCATATGCACAAGAAAACAATATATTAACAATATGTTTCTAGATAGTACAATGAGATGTGAAAAACTTCTTATGAAAAACAAAGAGGTGAATCCTTATAAAAGGAATCATGAAACCTTAAAAGGGAAAACCTAAGGTTAGCTTAAGCAACTAGAGTGAATAGGTGAGTTAGTAATTAGATCATAATGATTTAATTAATATCCCGAGAGACTATTACTCTAATAGATTCTGCTTCATATTTTTTCTTCCTAGTAGCATCTAGTAGTTCTTCCATCTTTACTCTCATTGCTTCCAAAGTACCCTCAAGGAGTCTATTTTTCTCCTTTTTATCCTCCATATCCTTGGCTAGTTCTACATTTTTCACCATCTTTGTAGAACCACAAGATTCCACCTCTGACATAAACCAACTTCCCCAAGTTTCTCAACTTGCTCTGATACCACTCTGATGTAGTACTAGTCATGCTCCTTAGACATCTTCTAGGGTCTCTTAGGTCACTCACTGACCTACTAGGGTTCTTCCACTAACCTTGGGCTAATTAGGTATCTTATCACAAGATCCTAATTCCTTCAACTAATAAACATCAACAAAATAGAACTCACAACTTTTGCAAACCTCATACTAGACCCAAATTGGTCTTTCTTGTTCCATTTGTACAATCTGATCCAAATGGATTCCAATCATTACCAAATTGGAAAGGCATCATATAAATATGTCAACAAGAAAAATTCCAACCTCTACAAACTCACTTTTCTTCAATAGTATAAATGAGCTCCAAGAACTTATGTAATTACCTCCAAAATAGGGCTAAAAGAAATTAGCCCTATTTGGTCACCTTTTCTGCATTATCTTGGAAAAATGTCTTAACAAGTGCCAAATAGGCTTAGGATCTAGACACCCTTTTCAGAGACACTAGATATTTTCTATGTCTTAGCCCTTAGAAGTGTCCGTACAGTCCTCCCTACTTTCATGCCTAAAATACAGGGTTTTAGGCCTCCTTTACTGTCTTCACAAGAAATAAACTTTCTTGGCCAACAAAATAAATCCTCCCAACTTCTCCTCTTGGTTGGGGGTCCTTCTCTAACTCTTCTACCTTCCCACTTCCACTGATTTAAGCTATGGATGCTTTCAATCCCTATAGCTAGCTCTGTAATCACTGATGATCCCTAGCCATGCCACTCTGGCTCGCCTAGGGCATCATCTTAAAAATAGCTGCCACCACTTCCAAGGCCCATCCTACTATGTACACAATGTAAATGGAGTCCAATTTCATAATCCAAGAGCCCAAGCCAAAGCCATGGTGGAAAAGAAAGCTAAGACCCCATTTACAAGAAATGCTCAAATCAAAACCAGCGACTGGACTGAACTTTAAAGATTTTATACAAAAACTTAAAACTATTAAATCTACCAATCTAACACCACAATAAGTTCAAAAATAACCTAAATTACCTGAAACAATGCTTACAGAAACACTCTCAATCCATTACACTATCTGATCACCTTGAAACATACAAATATTCAATGTTATTGCTTAGCACAGTTTGTACATGAAATTTCTCAAACTTCCCAACCCTTCACAAATCCTGAGGATGGTCTTATATAGATGAGACCAACACTAAATGGTCAGTTTTAGATAGTTAACCAACCAATTTCATTGAAGATGCCAATTTTTCATAAAAGTTGTCAATGACAACATTGATAACTTTTGGCAACTTTTGGGTTTAATTGCCAAACTTGGTCAAACCCTATCCAAACTTGTCCAATCCACTAAATATGATGAAACAACATCAAAAAAGGACCTCTAGTCCCTCTCTTGGCTCATTTTTCCACAAGATTCCAAAATTCCCTAATTGGGCCTAAATGGACCTAAGGGTCACCAAGGAACTAATAAGACCTATCCTCCTACAAACACTTCA
>MU227573.1:1518505-1529803 GCA_018584345.1 Thuja plicata
TAATAAGACCTATCCTCCTACAAACACTTCACACACTAGGACTCTTGGTCCCTTTATTCACCTAGTGGTCTGGCTAGAACCACTACAAGCCAAAACAAAGAAAGAGAAAACCCTAGGTTACATTTCCTCAACTATCCTACCTAGGTGCTCCTGCACCAATTAACATTTCAAAGAATCCTGTGATGCACACCAAAACCAAGCATATAGCAATAAAGTATCATTTTTTTAGGGAATTGGTACAAAATAAAGAAGTAAGGTTGGAATATGTGAACACCAAAGAACAAGTTGCAGACATATTCACCAAACCTTTACCTAAGGATGCATTATTGTATCTTAGAGGAAAGCTAGGGGTGCTTCCCCTAACTGAAGCTTACTAAAATATAGTTTAGTGATGCATCAACCTAAGCGTCAGTGGAGATCTATCAGTTGATGCATGTAAATCAGAGCACATTACAAATGAATTAGTACATTCAGGTACATTACAATTACAAAGTGAAATAGTATTGAATATTGTTATTTATTATATGAGAAGATGGAGTCTTAAAGAATAAAAGATAAGAAACTTATGGATTCTTTGGCATCTGTTGTCAAAAAGGGAGAGTTTTCTATAATACATAAGAATAAGACAAAAGAGGGAAATTTTTCTACAACACAGAAGATAATACAGTAAGAGGGGGATTTTGATGTCAGAGGGAGTTTTTGGATAAGAATCAAAATGAAGCTAAGGAAATTAAATAAAATTTTCCATTGCTCTACAATTCTTTGTATTATGACATGTTGTGTTGCCATCAATACAAAAGAGGGAGATTTTTGAAGACAATTATTCAATTGTGTAGTTACACATGTACATACACTTATGTAGTGATGTTACACAAATGTCTACATTCAGACTGAGCATAGTTGGTGAATAGAATTATTTGTTTGAGTGTTGACCAAGCTCAGTTAGGTATTGAAGAAGTTCAGTGTTGACCGAGTCACTCAGGCATTTCAATCATGGTCGGGCATTCACTGGCAGTTAACTAACGATGATTTACTTTCTATAATTAATTGATTATATGAGGCCGACTGAATTTTGATTTATTATTTAGAAGTATGTTCAAGCCGACTTGGCAAGGTTCATCATATATATGAAAAGTCAAGTTTGGATTGAATGTGTGAAAGAAAAAGTGGAAGGAAAAGAAGAAGTGTGGAATTCTGTGACATGAAGAGTGAAGGTGAAATCAGATAGGATTTTGATTGATCACTCGGAGCTACAATAGAACATCTGATCAGGAAGGATCTAGTCATAATCAAAATAGAGATTTGAATCAGCAAAGACAATTGCTTACACATACATGTCAATTCATTGTTACTTTCTAACAATTGTAGTAGTGATCTCAAATCTCTTAACAGAGTAGACTTAATAGTATTTTTGTAAACCCTCTCACAAGGTAGCATTTCTATGTTGAAGTTTTGAAGACCTCTAACAAGGAAACTCCTCATAGGGTTATTAATTCCTTTAACAGGGTCACACCTAACAGTGTGTTATTTTAACCTTTAACAGGGTTGGCTCTTAACAAGGCTCACTTCAGAAGAGTGAAAAATAGTAACTAGTTACATTGGTGGTTTTTCCCATATTGGGTTTCCATGTTAAATCTTGGTGTCACCTATGTATATGTTATTTGTTTCATGCTTTATGTTTTTGCACTTAATCACTAAAGTATAATTCAATTGGATATTATAAAGATTGCTTTGACACCCAAGTTACAGAAGAATATCTTAATTAATTGAGTAACAGTGCTAAATTATTTAAAACATCTAAGGGAAAAAGGATTTGTATTGAAGTAACTAATTCACCCCTCCCCTCTCAGTTACTTATCTCATTTCCAACATAGACAATTCATCTTGAAATGTATACCGACGGATTTCAGTATGTATTGCTCGATGAATTAGTTTTCACAAATTTCAACAAGTAATACCATGATGCATCTTTACTTATGCTAATTTTGTATTTCATCAACATATTATGGAACTCATGTAAAATACAACTTAGTGTAATACAGTTCCATACTTACTTGTTCTTCTTAGGTGGGTTTGGTGATGTCACCAGACCCATTGGATAGGATGTCACCAATTGCATTGCTTGGTCTAGCTTCATCAGTGTTAGTAGCTTTCCTCCACATTTTTTTTCTCATCTTCCAGATGTCTTCAATGGTATTTCCATTGGGGAAGGTGTCAGTCTTTGTCATTCGGTCTCTGCAGTCTTTCTTGAGATGACCAACTTTATGACAATGTAAGCATGCCATTCTAGGGTTAGTCCAACCTCTAGACTTTCTTGTCCACTATCTCATATATTTTGCAGCAATGTGACCAAATCTTCCACATGTTGTACAATTTTTCCATGTTTTTTAATCCCTTACATACTAGTTACCAACTCTTTTCGGTTGATAGGCAGTATCTTGGCCTTTAGGCTTCCATGCTTGCCTTTTCTTTTTTCAGCATTCAAGAGTTGTGTGCCCATTCATTTTGCAAGGAGGATAGTATTTGTCCATGTAGGTTTCCTTCTTTGGTTGTTTCATCTCAGACTTACATTCATATTCTTTATGTCCTTTCTTGTTAAATTTATAACAAAATCCTATGAATGAAGATGTGGATTTAGGAATACCTTTCATTTTTCTCCTGCATATATTTGATGTGTGGCCTTGCTTTCCACAGTGATTGCATGTCATCTTTCTTGATCTTGGATTTGCATAGAAATTCTTTGGATCAACTTTATTGGGTGATTCTCCATTCTCGGTATATCCTAGACCTATTTTGCTGTTGATTCTTCATTGTCCATCAAGAAAATCATCCATTCTTTTATTTCTCTCTTCAGCTCTCTTGATAATTTCATTATATTGCTTCTGAATTCTAAGTTCTTGTTTCAGCTTTTCATTTTCTTCCCTTAGCTCACCGTTAGCTTCTATTCTTTCAATGAGTTCAACATTAATTTTTTTTGCCTCTTTACTCATAAGAATAATCTGATTTGTAATATCATGGTGATGTTCTATAAGTCTTTGTATTTCTGATTCTTTCTCTTGTAGCTTTTAAGTAATATTTCTTCTATCATCAATAGCTAGTGTTCTCTCTTGTTCAGCTTGTCTATCATTGTTCAATACATCAAACATTCTTACCATCTATGTCTCTTGACCGATTTGCAAAGATTTCACTTGTCCAGCTAGATGTTGATTGATTTCATTTAAGCTTGTGATGCTTTCTTCTGATGTATCTGATGTTTTTCTTAAAGAAGATCTTGATGACTCAAAGAAATCTGGTATCTCTTCTTCATGGTAATCTGTTTCATTATAGCGAGATGCCATAATCTTTCTTTCATCTAACAGTTGTCTCGTCTTGATTCTAGCTTCTTATACTGCTCATAGAAGATCTGAATTTCTAGCTTCTGATTCTCAATACTCTTGTCAAGTCTGTACTTCTCCATTGTATGATCTTTTCTCTTTAGTCTTTAAGATTTCCAAATAAGAGATCTAGCTCTAATACCAATTTTTGGAATTAATGAGAAGTATGTACTAAGAGGGGAGGGGTGAATCAGTACTTCTAAAACTTTTGTGTCTTTTAACCTTTATCCATTGAGTAATCAATTGCTTATCCAACCATTTTTTCTATACTATCTTGGTGTAATATTTATCAATTCATAAACTTAACAAACATGTGAACATTCATCATGAAAGTAATTGACACATAACACAAGATATGATAACGCTGAAAACTCTTGTTAGGAAGTAAAAACTGCAGTGGGGATGGCACCCACAAATTCTTCACTATCTACATATTGGAAGGGGCCAGTTAAGGCTTAAAATTTGATCACTTCTGATGGTCTACCTTGTTAGGAGTATTTGTGGAGACCTGTTAAAGTCTACTATGTTAAGAGATTTAGCAACACTATTTAGTGTGGACTCAGTTAAGAGATTTAAAATAGGATTGTTAAATCCACCTTCCTTGAAAGGATTTTTACACTTTGATTCACTTGTTAGAATTTAAGAAAATTACACTTTGACCTGAGTGTATGCAATCTCCTATTTTTGATTACAGATCCATTCAAGATTACAAGAATATATGTATCACCTAATGTGATTCAATAATACCTTTGTTGCTCGGTAGCCTTTGTTCTTGGTTCTTGATAACCAAATTCACCTTTTGTTGTTCTACTTCTTGAAACTCCTAGTATGGTCCATAGATGTACTCATAGGCTACATTCATCCTCTCATCTATGATAATGAATGATTAAAATATATTTTTATAATATAGATTGACCTAATTAAGTTTCGCGTAAAACAATATTAACTCTATGATCACAGGTTTACAACTTTACCTTGATCTTTTAGTCTATATGTTTTAAATCAATTAGACTAATTAAAACACTTACAATAATATTTATTTTCCCTTAAGTAATGGTTTTAAGAAAAATAAAGACTCTAAAAATAGAATGCAATAGTTTTATCTGATGTGGAAGTCAGATCCACTTTTTCTGGATGTAACTAACTTTCGTTGGCTGATGCTCAGTTTGCATAGAAATCAGTTTGCTTGTCTTTCAGTGTTCCTTTGATTGAATTGTCATTTGGGTTCCCTTGCTTTGTCAGTTTCCTTTGTTTCTTCTCTTTTGGTTTCTCTTGAGATTTGTCTCATCGAGTATCTCTTGAAATTTACACTTTTAGTGATCTCTGATATCAGTACTTTTGGTATTCCTGAAAGTTTGTCTTTCAGTGTAGGTTTACCGAAGGTTTTGTTTGCATACTAATGGAAAAATAATGTCATCATAAGGATTTTAAGGTTCACCTTGTGAAAGGATTTACACAATACAATAAATTATGCATTCTTTTAGGAGATTTGATAAGGAATGTTAAGTCCACCCTATTAAAGGGTTTTGTTGATACACTTGTTAGGATGAACCAGTGGATGATCTGCTATGCAACTCTGATTTCCTGAATAAGATCCTTTGAGATAATACTGATCACCTAAATATGATAGATGAGTCTTTTTTGTTCCTTTATACTGATGTAACCTTATAATCAATCTTCCACTTCATATTCGCATTCATATATTCATTCTCTTCTTTTCTTCTGCATGTTTGGATAAATAAACTATCTTACATATATATCTTTTCCAAATCAATTACCTCTACAAGTCAGCTACTATCATATAAAATAATATCAAATAATATGAACTAAGTCATCCCAATGCTGATACTCAGGTCCAGTAATCCACTCGGGTGATACACTGACACTCGGGCGACACAGTGAATTGGCAACTCTGGCACTCGATTAACACTGGGTGCTCAGGTCACATTGATCACTCAGAGATAGTAACTTGGGTAACACTGGCTACTCGGGTGATACTGTTCTGAACTAACTGCTTGGTCGACACTGCAACTTCTTAGCTCGAGTAACACTTCAAGTTGTTGGCTTGGTCAACACTATAATCATATAAATGACTAAGTGTTTTGGCACTAATTGACAACATGTCTTGCCATAAGGTCAACAATCTCCGCCTTTGGCATTAGTGACAAAAACACTTATCATATCAAAAAAAAAAAACTATGATCAAACTACTAAGTCAAAACTCCCCCTTACCATCTGCTTGGGTACTCGCTCAGTTTTGAATGTTGCTTAGTAACTCGGTTACAACTGACTCTATTTTTTATTTTCCAAAATTGTTTCTGTAACACTGCTATATATATATATATATCTTCTCTATACATGTATTTTCTCATATATATACATTCCATCTTTCTCCCTTGTATACAAATTCTAACTTTCCCCCTTATTTTTGGCACAAATGCCAAAAAAAAATATCTACAAGGTAATACCAAAAAAGGAAAGGAAATCACTGTGTACCTTCAAAATTTGAGACAAATTCTTGGCCCAATTTTCTTGCAACACCTTAAGGATGTGCAACTCAATCTGAATTTTTGCAGACAACTCCATCATAAGCTCTACATCTGAAAAGTTGTTGTGCATGGGAAATATGTTTTTACATGACATCCATATGTGGAAGGAGTTGACTCTGTATAGCTGACAGGGATTCCCTTGTTCTTTCTTCTTCCCTCAGTAGCTCTACCTACAGATTAGTCAAATACTTGAACTTGATAAAGTGTGCTAAACGTGAACTTGGGTAAAGTGCCAACTAGTTTGCACTTTCCTTCAAATTTGTGTCAATATTTGTCAGCTTCTTCTTCATTTCCAAGGTAAAGTTGGAAGTATCACTCAACTTTACAAATAATGCCACAACATTATTCACTATGGTTTCTAGAGAGCTAATTATAGTTGTTAGATTTACCTGATCTATTGCAATCTTTCTTGCAACGTTCTCTAGAACCTTATTTTCAAATTTTCTTTATGCCTTTTCCAGTAATTTCTCCTTCCCACTAAGATCATGATTAAACTTGTGGACTATATTAACAAGTTGATCCATTATAGAGTCCTCCTCATTGACTTAAATCTCTAGTGAATCCAGGAAAATACCTTTGATGTCTTCTAGAACTCTGTTCCTTTTCTTCTCTACTTGAAGCTTTTCTTGTTTTTCTCTTTTCTTCCATAGCTCCCTAAGGATGTCCATCTACTCGGCTGTCAAATTGGAAAGATCCCAATTTGGAATCACAATATCTTCCTCAAGGTCAACATCATCAGTTATTATTTCTTTTTCTTTACCCTTGACCTTGGGATTAGGTGAAGAAACAATTTCCTTACATTTTCCATCATCATCCTTGTCCTCAGTGTTCAGTTGGAGTAAGTCATTAACTCTCAATGCACCAACTGCAGAATTAGTGTTAATTCTAGAAACATTCACAGTGTCTTTCTATGACTCATTTTGGCTTGGCCCAGTAGTAGGTGGAGCTTGATGCTCAGTTCCTACTAGTCCTGATGTAGACTCTGTGATCTTTTCCTTTCTCAGAGATAAGATATTCTGAGTAGGTGAATGGAGCAGGGATGCCATCACTTCTACTGCTATATGTTTAGCATTAGATTCTTCAATGGTCTGAACCTCAGGTAACTCTTCATCATTAGCCTATACATGAGGGTATGTACTTGGTTCCTTTGTCTTATCATCTTCCTTGTAAACAAAAATTTACTTCCACACCTTTGTTGCAGTCTGCACAACATCCTCTATTTTCTTGCTCAAGATTTGAAAAGTCCTAAACCTTGGAGTGTGATTATTCTCATACTTAGTCATAGCATATTTTACCTCTTTATCAGTCATAGTAGGGATGACTTGCTTCAAGTTTTTTTTCCTAGTGTCCTTTTCAATCTGAACTACATTGTGCTAGTGAATGGTGATTTCCTTGAGAAGGTCTTCAATCATATGGCTTCTCAATTCAGATGGATCATACTTCCATCTTGCCATTTTCTCAACTAATCAATCCTAAATCATCTTTTTCTCATCCTTGGTTTTGGAAGCAAACTTCAATGATTTGAGAGAACCCATACTGCTACATCCTTTTAATTCTTAAATTTGATGACATTATTTTTCCATTAGTATACAAACAACACTTTCGGTAAGCATACACCGAAGACAGGACAAAGAGAAAACCAAAAAATGCATATATGTTAGGAACCTGTGTGTTCCTTCTATTTATTTTGTTAGTGTAGTGTTGTTGGACGCATATGCTTTGTAAGTCATCCCATGAGTATATTTTATTATCCCACATGCATAGGTAGTATTGATTTTCTAGATCGTACTTAGTATATAAGAGTAGGTTGAGGCCTTTGATGGGCACCGACGAATTTATTGTATTGAGCTTGCTCAAAGGAGGTTACCCCCTCAAAGTGGCCCCTGATCAATAGATTCACTCTGAGTTCTACTATTGCTCTGTATTCTATTATTTTGTGCATTCTCACCATACTGTTGTAGGAGGTTCATCTCATCTGGTATCAAAGCACTTTCTTTGGCTCGCTGGGTGGAAATTACGTCAAATTTTTTTTCCGTCGTGGCCTTCTGGTTCCTTTCAATTCCAATATTTCTTCTTATTGCAATACTTCTTTTCATTTATTTTGTATTTCTTCCCATTTCCTCTCATAGTTCCTCAGAACACCTGAAATAAAGTTCCTCATACTTCCTTCGTTGATGACCCTACCCCAAATTCTACATATTGAAGCCCTAAATCCCTCATTTATCTAATTTTAGGGTTTTCCCTATCTTTTTTGTTTCTCATCCAATCGCCACCAAACCGGGCCACAAGGTTCAATTCCTAATTCTGCTCCCTTGTCCCTCTTGGACCGCTCATCTCATTTCGCCTCCCCAACCATGAAACTCCCATTTTTATTTTTCCCTTTTCATCAAAAAGTGACCAACCACTCATCAAACACCCATTTCCCATATGATTTTTGCCCAAATTCAAGTTTGCCCTAACTGAAAAAGTTTCTGTTTCTCATTTTCTACCAATTTAAAAAAAAAAATAGCTTTATGGTTGTTACACATACAGGAGCAAAAATCATGGAGGAAGAACTTGCATCCCTCAAAACCAAACTTTAAGATCTGCATGACAAATTTCTTGGCCTCACCCTTCAGCATTCATCCATGAACTGAAACCATTCTGAGATGTTGGGTTCTCTTCTAGCGATTTTTGTGGACCAAAGCTTTATTTTCCTCACTTCGATGGTACTGATCTGACTGGATGGATTTACAAGGTAGAACAATATTTCAGCTTGCATAATACTTTGGATAACAACAAAGTCCCACTTGCATCTTTTCATTTGGAACATGAAGCTCTTCAATGGTTTCGTTGGTACATCAAGGCTAATGTAGACCCAACATGGACAAAATTGTGCACACTCCTTTTGGAGCGCTTTGGCCCTAGTGCTTTTGATGACTTCATAGGAGCACTCACTAAACTACGCCAAACAGGCACTACAAGAGAATACCAGACAAATTTGGAAAAATTAGCTAATCACACAAAGGGATTGTCTGATGAATTCTTCCACAGTTGTTTTGTTAGTGGTCTGAAGGATGCACTTCGCTCTGAAGTAAAAATGTTCTGACCCACTACCATGATGGAAGCCCTTGGGTTGGCTAAGTTAGCGAAGGAAAAGATTAGTGCTCTACAACGTTCCAGATCCAATTTTGTTCCATTCAAAAATACAGGTTCTCACAACCCTCCAGTCACGCCAGCTCCCAAAACTACTCCTATCAAGCACTTGTCTGAAACAGAGATGTGGGCCAGGTGAGAAAAAGGGCTTTGTTATAATTGTGATGAGAAACAGTCCTGAGGCCATAGATGTGTTCAGAAAAATCTCTATCTCTTGGATGTGGATTCTCCACCTGAACTAGAAGAATATGTAGATGCTCACGAAACAGTGGATGATGAGGTTGAGCCTCAACAGCCTGAACCTCCTTTGCTAGAAGCTCAACCAGAGATATATGTCCATGCTTTGGCAGGAGTCACTACTCCAAAAACCATGCAGGTCCAGGGTTTCTTCAAGAAGATCCCTCTTTCTATACTAATTGATTACGGTAGCACTCATAACTTCATTGACCCCCGAATAGCCAAACAGGATGATTGCTTTGTCCATCCCTGCTCTACCTTTGAAGTCATGATTGCCAATGGGGGAACTTTACCTTGCAAAGGGAAATATCACAATGTGTGTCTCTCTATTGGAGATTATAACCTATGCTCTGACATGTTTTCCTTGCCCTTAGGTGGCTGTGATGTGGTTTTGGGCGCCCAATGGTTACACACTCTTGGCCCCATTTTATGGGATTTTGCTGAAATTTGGAAGCAGTTTTTAGCCAATGGCCAACAACACACTTTGGAAGGCTTACAGTCAGGGTCTCTCAGCATCATTAGTTCACATCATATGGAAAAACTTCTTAAGAATAATTCACATGGTGTCATCACTCAGCTCCATTCCATTCAGATGCAACCATCAGCGGTCTCTAGTACTCCTGCAGATCTCCAACAAATTTTGGATAAGTATTCAGGTTTATTTGTTGGACCTATGGGATTACCCCCTTCTTTCCTAGAGGACCACCGTATTTAGCTCCTTCCTGGCAATGTTCCACCCAACATCAGGCCCTACCGCTACCCATTTCATTAGAAGACCGAAATTGAGATGCTCATTCATGACTTACTGAAGCAAGGTATTATTTGCCCTAGTACCAGTTCCTTTTCTTCTCCAATTCTTCTTGTCCGCAAAATAGATGGGTCATGGTGACTCTACATTGATTTTTGAGCACTTAATCATCTCACTATAAAGGATAAGTTTCCCATTCCGGTTTTTGATGAGCTTCATGGGGCTCATTTTTTCTCCAAGTTGGATCTTTGTTCTGGGTATCATCGAATTTGGGTTAATGAGGAGGATATACCTAAAATAGCCTTCCACACACATGATGGTCACTATGAATTTTTAGTCATGCCCTTTGGCCTCACTAATGCTCCTTCAACATTTTAGGCAGTGATGAATAAAATATTTTGGCCATAACTCCAAAAATTCATTCTGGTCTTCTTTGATGATATCCTCATATATAGCACAACCTGGGCTGAGCATCTCCATCATCTGTGGCTTGTAATGCAACTTCTCTCTGATCATCAACTTTGTGTAAAACTGTCTAAATATGTTTTTGGCTAGGAGGAAGTGGAGTATCTCAGGCATATTGTTGCACACTAAGGGGTTCGAGTGGATCCTAAAAAAATAGATGCCATGAAAAATTGGCTGCATCCTAAAACTCTCAAGAGCCTATGAGGTTTTTTGGGGCTGACTGGCTATTACCGCAAGTTTGTCAAGAATTATGGGAAGATTGCAGCACCATTCATGGCTATGTTAAAAAAGGATGCCTTTACCTGGACCCATGTTGCTAAGAATGCATTTGAACAACTGAAACAAGCTATGTGTAGTACACCTATTCTCGCTATGCCAGATTTTTCCAAGCCCTTCACTATTGAGAGTGATGCTTGTGGCAATGGACTAGGTGTTGTTCTCCTTCAAGATGACCATCCTATTGCATTCACTAGAAAATCCCTTTCTGGTAAGAATCTAGCCCTCTCTACTTATGAAAAAGAAATGATGGCTATTTTGCATGTTCTACAGAAGTGGCGGCCATACCTCCTAGGGAGTCATTTTTGCATCAGGACCGATCACCAAAGTCTAAAATACTTCCTGGAACAACGAGTATCCTCCCCTGCACAACAGAAATGGGTCAGGAAACTCATGGGGTATGATTATGAGATCACCTACAAGAAGGGTAAGGACAATATTGTGGCAGATGCTCTTTCTCACACATTTGATGATCAAGCTTCCCTTTTAGCTATTTCTATGCCAATTCCCAATT
>MU227573.1:1529853-1549654 GCA_018584345.1 Thuja plicata
GTATGATTATGAGATCACCTACAAGAAGGGTAAGGACAATATTGTGGCAGATGCTCTTTCTCACACATTTGATGATCAAGCTTCCCTTTTAGCTATTTCTATGCCAATTCCCAATTGGTTAGCATCTTTTTAGCAGGGCTATGTCAGTGACTCTTCTTTATCTCAAATCATTCACCAGCTGGCCAATAATCCTTCTACTGTACCACATTACTCTTGGGATGGTGCTTCTCTCTGATACAAGGGTCGTCTAGTGCTTCCTCAGAACCCAGATCTGCAATAGGATATTTTTTATGAACTCCATGCTTCTCCTTCGGCAGGGCACTCGGGATTCCTCAAAACTTATGAGCGAGCAAGGTGAAATTTCTTTGGGAAAGGAATGAAATAGATGATTCAATAGATGGTGGCTGAATGTGATACCTACCAATGCCACAAGGGTGAAATGACCCTCCTTCCTGGCTTGCTAGAACCATTGCCCATCCCTACACGGATTTGGATTGATATTTCTATGGATTTCATTGAAGGGATTCCTAAATCAGGTAGCAAGATAGTGATCTTGGTTGTGGTTGATCATCTCTCTAAATATAGTCATTTTTGTGCCCTCAGCCACCCCTATACTACCTCCTCAGTTGCACAAATCTTCATGGACCAGATCTTCTGTCTTCATGGCCTCCCTTCTTCCATTGTCTCAGATCATGATGCAACTTTTACCAGTCATTTTTGGACTGAACTATTTCAACAAACTGGCACCAAACTTAAGATGAGTTTGGGCTATCACCCACAAACCGATGGTTAGACTAAAATTGTCAACAAATGCTTGGAAACTTATCTTCCCTGCTTCACTTTTGAACAGCAACATCAGTGGGCCAAGTGGCTTCCTCTAGCTGAATGGTGGTACAATACCTCTTACCACACTACCTCTAAAATGACTCTATGGGCAGACACCTCCAGTGCTCCTTCCCTACACTCCCAGTAGCTCACCAGTCTAGGTAGTTGACATAGTTCTCCGCACCAGGGATCAGATTCTTCACACCTTACAGGATAATCTTCACATGGCCTGTAATCAAATGAAACAGCAGGCAGATCAACACCATTCTGAGCGCTCATTTCAAGTTGGGGATATGGTTTTTCTTTGTCTACAGCCATACAAGAAATCCTCTCTGAAGCTTAAAGGGTGTCATAAGCTGGCCCCAAAATTTTATGGGCCTTATACAGTTTTGCAGAAGATTGGTTCAGTTGCTTTTAAACTGGAACTTCCTCCTTCTTCCCGCATTTATCCAGTATTTCACGTTTCTTGTCTCAAGCAAGATCTTGGTACCAACGTCAAAGCACAAAATGCTCTCCCTGAAATGGATAAGGAAGGATCCATTATCCTAGAGCCTGATGCAATCCTTGACCGATGCACTCTTCAGCTTCACTCTCGCTCCATCTCTGAGGTCTTGATTCAGTGGCATGGAATGTAACCAGAGGATGCTACATGGGAACCCCTTCTTCAGATTCAACAACAATTTCCACACCTTAAGCTTTGAGGATAAAGCTTTTTTCTAAGAGAGAGGGGATTTTAGGAACCTGTGTGTTCCTTCTATTTATTTTGTCAGTGTAGTGTTGTTAGACGCATATGCTTTGTAAGTCATCCCGTGAGTATATTTTATTATCCCACATGCATAGGTAGTGTTACTTTTCTAGATTGTACTTAGTATATAAGAGTAGGTTGAGGCCTTTGATGGGCACCGACGAATTTATTGTATTGAGCTTGCTCAAAGGAGGTTACCCCCTTGAAGTGGCCCGTGATCAATAGATTCACTCTGAGTTCTGCTATTGCTCTATATTCTGTTATTTTGTGCATTCTCACCATATTGTTGTAGGAGGTTCATCTCAATATACAAGAGATCACTGAAAATGGCTAAGTACAAAGAAAACGGATGACACAATTTTGTGTGTAACCCAAAATTGCAAAGTAGAAAGGATAAAGAGGAACCCGATAGACAAACCCGATGTGCAATATATAGTGCAACCCGAGAGAAATTCAAAGAGAAAATTGAGAGAATAGTTCAAGAAAGGAACCCGAAAGACAATCAACTAACTTTAGAGCAAAACCGACCGTCAGAAACCGAAAGTCAGTTGCAGCCCGCAAAAAGTGGATCTGACTTCCATGTTAGATAAAATAGTCATGTTTTATTTATAGAGACTTGATTTTTTTTTAAACCCATTTTCTTAGGGACAATAAATATGAATGTAAGTGCTTTAATTAGTCTAACTGATTTAAAACACATAGACTAGGAGATCAAGGTAAAGTTGTAAACCTGCTCTTAGAGTTAACATTGTTTTTCATGAAACTTGATGAAGTCAATCTATCTTATAAATAGAAGATGAAATCATTCATTATAGATATATGAGAGAGGGATGAAGGATTAATGAATCATACGAGCACATCTATGGATCAGATTGAAAGTTCATGAACCAGAAGAAAAAAAGGTGAATTTTGTTATCAAGAACCAAGAACAGAGGCTACCGAGAATCAGAGTTATTATTCAATCACATCATGTGATATACTTATTCATGTAAACTTAAATGGATCTATAATCATAAATAGGTTATTGCATACACCAGGTCAAATTTTAATTTGCTATCATTTTAACAAGTGAAGCAAAGTGTAAAAATCCTTTCAAGGAAGGTGGATTTAATAGTCCAACTATAAATCTCTTAACTGAGTGCACACTCAACAGTCTACCAAAATCTCTTAATAGAGTAGACTTTAACAGGTCTCCACAGATACTCTTAACCGGGTAGATCATTAGAAGTGGTCAAATTGTAAGCCTTAACCGACCCCTTCCAATCTGCAGATAGTGAAGATTTTGTGGGTGCCATCCCCACCACAGTTTTTACTTCCTAACAGGAGTTTTCTGCGATATCATATCTTATGTTATCTATCAATTACTTTCATGAATGTTTCTATGAATGTTCATATGTATGGTTAAGTTTATGAATTGATATAACTTACACAAATTTAGGATAGATAAGACGGTTGGATATACAATTGATTACACAAAGGTTAATTGATAAAAAGATACAAAAGTTTTAGAGGTACCAATTCACCCCTCCCCTCTCAGTGCACACTTCCCATTATTCCAACAATTGGTATCAGAGCTAAGTCTCTTGTTTGGAAATATTAAATGCTTAAGAGAAAAGATCACACAATGGAGAAGTACAGACTTGAAAAAAATATTAAAAATAAGAAGTTAGAAATTCATATCTTCTATGAGCAGTATAAAGAAGCTAGAATCAATATGAGACAGTTGTTAGATGAAAGAAAGATTATGGCATCTTGATGTAATGAGACAGATTACCATGAAGAAGAGATGCCAGATTTGCTTTAGTCTTTAGGATCAACTAAAATCAAAGCATCACATACATCAGAAGAAAGAATCACAAGCCTAACTAAAATCAATCAACATTTGGCTGGACAAGTAAAATCACTACAAATTAGTCAAGAGACACAGATGGTAAGAATGATTGATGTCATGAATAATGCTAGACAAGTTGAAAAAGAAAGAACACTAGCTATTGATGATAGAAGAAAGATTACAGAAAAGCTACAAGAGAAAGAGTCTAAAATATAGAAACTAACAGAGCATCACCATGAGATTACAAATTAGATTATTCTTATGAGTCAAGAGGCAAACTAAATAAATGTTGAACTCATTGAAAGAATAGAATCTATCAGTGAGCTAAGGGAAGAAAATGAAAAGTTGAAACATGAAATAAGAATTCAGCAGCAACATAATGAAATTATCAAGAAAGCTGAAGAAAGCAATAAAAGAATGGATGATTTTCTTGAAGGACAATGAAGAGTCAACAACAACATTGGTCTAGGCTTTACCAAGAATGGAGAATCACCTAATCAAGCTGATCCAAAGAATGTCTATGAAAATCCAAGACCAAGAAATTTGACATGCAATCACTATGGAAAGAAAGGCCACACATCAAATGTATGCAGAGACAAAATGAAAGGTATTCCTAAATCCACATCTTCATTCATAGGATTTTTTTATAAATATAACAAGAAAGGACATAAAGCATATGAATGTAAGTCTGAGATAAAACAACCAAAGAAGGAAACCTACATGGACAAATACTATCCTACTTGCAAAATGAATGGGCACACAACTCTTGAATGCTGGAAAAAGAAAAGACAAGCATGGAAGCCTAAAGGTCAAGAAACTCCCTATCAACCAAAAAGAGTCGGTAACTGGTATGTATGGGATTACAAAACTTGGAAAAATTGTACAGCATGTGGAATGTTTGTTTAGATAGCTACAAACCATATGAGACAATGGACAAGAAAGTCTAGAGGCTAGACTAACCCCGTAATGGCATGCTTACACTGTCATAAAGTTGGTCATCTCAAGAAAGATTGCAGAGACCGAATGACAGAGACCAGCACATATCACAATGGAAACACCATTGAAGACATTTGGAGAATGAGAGAAAAAATGTGGAGAAGAGCTTCAAAAAATGATGAACCTGGACTGAGCAATGCAAATGGTGACACCCCATCCAATGGATCTAGTGACATCACCACCCCCACCTAAGAAGAACAAGTAAGTATGGAACTGCATTACACTATGTATTATTTTGCATCAGTTCCATAATATGTTGATGAAATGCCAAATTAGCATAAGTAAAGATGTATCATAATAGTACTTGTTAAAAATCTATGATAACTATTCCATCGAGAAATACATACTAAAATCTAGCGGTATACACTCAAAGCTGAAACTGCCAACACTTACCAAGAATCGTCGGTTAACATGAGAAAACAAAGTTGCAAGTGTAAACTAAGACTCGTCAGTAATGAAACAAGTTGAAGAAATTGTTTATGCACAACACTGAAACCCATTTGTAAAAGCCAAGAATTAAACAACCACCCCAAAATTTCATGTTTTCACTGAAGAGAAGTTAATGTTCAAAATGACAAACTTCATCTTCAAACACCGAGGAGTGGTTGAGCATTAATGACTCACTTTTTAGGGCAAACACCTATAAAATGGTGACAGAAGGGTTTCATTCTTCACCATGACCAGAGTAGAGTGAGGAGAGTGAAAATTTGAGCAAACAAAAAACAGCATCACAAAGTGATTTCAACTCAACCAGAGCACTCCAACAGTTTAGTGGTCATTGCAGGTGTAAACGGTAAGTTACTACGACAACTGAGAACTTTTTTTATGCATTTTTTTAGAAAGCCCTAAATTTCTCTGAAACAATGGCCATGACCTCAAGAACCACCAAACAGAAGAACATCAAGAAGGATAAGGTTAAACTCATCAAGAATTTTGTATGTGAGGAGCCACATTACAAGATTTACCCTGAGGTTGTCTCACAACCCGACAATGCTGGAGCATTCTCACAAATACCAGCTAGGGTTTTGCTCGTCAAAGATGTGCAAGATTACATCCACTGCAAGATTGTAGAAATTGGTGATTTAGAGGTGGAACAAGCTTACAAGAAGCTATGTAATGAAGATTGATCCATAAAAGATGAACACAAACACATACAAGTGAAAGAGCTCACTAATGCCCTATTTTCCCAAAGGCATTCAAAATCGAGTGGATTCGGCTAGTACTTAGCCAAATGCATAATCACACGCTATGGCTGGATGAGCCAAAGATGATAACCTGAGATGTTATCCATGTAGTAATCATTTACCCTGTAACCGAAAAAGTAAAAGCATTAAAACACCCACCCAAGGCTGAGATTGAGAAGAACACAGGAGAAAAGTGTGATGGCAGAGGACTAAAGGTATCTATTATAACCGATGATGAACTTAAATTCGGAGCATGTGTTCTAGGTTATAAATTCTTCCAAGTTTGTAGGATGAACAACATAGCATCTAGTGTAGTAGATACAGTATACAAAATTGTAAATAAGGGCACTCAGTTGGATCTGTCAGCACTTCTACTGAATCAATTAGAAGAAAAATTGAAAACTATAAGAAATGCTAATAAAAATACATGTAAGTTTGGATCACTTATCATGTGCATTTTCTTTTACTTTCAAGAAACATTTCCATCAGTAGGAGATGTAAAGTGGGATACCACAAAACTGGTCACCATGCAAATTAGTGAATACATAACATCACTGGGAGACAACTTTGAAACAGTCATGGATAAATACTTTACAGGATTCAAGGACCAAATGTAGAAAAGGGTAAGGATTCCTGAACAGCTTATTGAGAAGTTCAAAGATGATATATGTTTCATGGTTGACACTGACCACACATACATCAAACCAGTTGTACCAAGGACAGTATGGTTACAACCTATGAAATATGAGGTTAATATTGATCAATAATCCAACGAAATTGATGCATTGATAAATGAACCATTAGACAAGAAACAACCAAATTTTTTAACTTATGAGGAGGCCAAATCAAGAATCAAATCTAGCCTAGTTGTAAAGAAAATAGTCAGGAAAAAGGATAAAATGGTCAAGAACCTAAATTAAATATTGTTTAAAATAGAAGAAAAAATCGAACAGGAAGAAGCTAACAAGGAGGAAGAGACCAAAGGCTAGTCACCCATCGGTGAAGCTACAGAAAAGAATGACTTCGAGGCTACAAAGTTAGATTCACCACCTCCTCCATCAGAAAAGAAGCAAAGAACCACAGTTGCTTCTACGAAAAGAAGCCAAATAGAAAAGGACTCAAGTCCTTCACCCTTGAAGAAAGGAAAAGTTAGAACATATAAGAGGAAACCTGCCACATAGAAAAGAGGGCCAACCAAAAGAATAAGGAAGCTCATCAGAACCAAAAAAGATATTGAGGACACCAAACAAGATGAAGGTAGACAAGAAGAAAAGGTTAAAATTCCTAAGAGCATTGATGAGGTATGTAAATCTATTGCAAATTCAGGATCTATCACAGATTCTAAGAATAGAAGATGGTTAAAACTGGATCCAGAAGATCAGAACAAAGTTAAAGATGCCATCATTTCAAAGATGTACAAATTCAAGTACGTACCAATACAATTTGAAGGTAGTTTGGTACCAAAGGAATTCTTGGATAGATTGTATGCCAGATGGAAATTTGCATTAAATAATGAGAAGGAGATAAGGGAAAGAGTACTTGTTTTTCTTATGCCTTCTGAATCCAAGAAAGAAGAAATTGATGAGATGATGGAGAACCATACAAAGGACTTCTCACCCAAATTGAGAGCCTAAAAATTTCTTGAAGGGAGGCTTACAGAGGTTGAACAAGAAAGTCACAAAAACTGGATTAAAATACTCAACAGACCTATTGGGGAAGCTAGCCCTGAAAAATACGTACAATAGAAAGATGATACTCAGGCAACTCAAGAACACATCATCATCAAAGATGCATAAGATGACACATCAATTGAGTTAGATAAAGAAGAAATGAACACAACCAGCAACAAGAATGTGGAAGTTGCAGATGAGATATGGCCATACACCACTCAGGACAACATTGTGGACAACACATTCATTGACATAACCGATGACCAAGTAGAAGAAATACAAAAGCATGAAGATGTCACTATTTTCAAGGACAAAATCAATGAATAGGACACAACAATGGACACTTCATAGGTGAACATACCAGGCAACATGTCAATATTTGATGCAAGCCATCAATATACTGCAAGAAAAAGACAAATCACCTAACAAAGATAAAAGCATTCCCAAGGAGGCAAGGGATGAAGGCAAGAATGAAAACATCAATGGTCAAAAGGGCATCAAAGACACTCACATTGTAACCAAAACTAACAAGGTTACAGGAGGAGATACAAATCAAACAGATGGAGACACAATTGAGAAGGATGCATAGACAAAGATAGATGAAGTGCATAAGGACACCAATGAAGGAGGAAACCTAAAGATAGCACTCTTGAGGAAACCTAAAAAGTTGTTACCGATAATGTAAAGGTTTATGTGGAGATGTCTATAGAAAACTGACAAGCTGACACTGAAACAAAGTAGCAAAAAGAGGCAACACCACAAGTCACTTCATCAAGCACAACGGACAAAGCCGAGAAATTGGCAATGGTTCTACATTCAAGTGTAACTCAAAATAAGAAGAATAAGTTGGAAGTAACTTTAGATGAAATCATTGAGATACCCAAATGTGACCCAACCACACTTGATTATGAAGCATTAAAAGAATACGGTGAAATATGCTTGAGGAAGGCATTACAGGAGAAGTTGAAAAGAAGCACCGAGACTCCATGGTACTCGAAACAACTAAGGACATATTGCACCAGATTATACCTAATGTTGATGTTGATCAGAATAAACCGATACTTGATCAACTAGTCACTCTCACCGAAGCCATTACAACACAGAACATTGATGCAAAGAAGGCAATTAAAGAGAGAGCATAGCAGAAGTACCAGCAGAAACTTGTTGAGAAAATCAGCCAAGAAGTGGCAGTAAACAAGGTAAGGCCTTCATAATTCATAATTAATTTAGATCCTATTATTCCTCAAGATATTTCCTTAATTCAAAAACTAAGCACACTGGATAAATTCACTAAGGAGAATAGTGAAAACATAGCAAAGTTAGATTCTGATCTAAATAATAGTGCTAAAAGCTTAACCATTGGGGACAATGCAATTAAGTTTCATTATGAGAAGATAATTGAAGTAAAAATTTTAAGGTAAGAACTGTGGGAAGTAGAAACATAATTCAGGGAAGAGGTCACCGAGCTCCAAGCTCAACTTCTACCAAATCTAACACTGCTTCAACAACACATCAGTTCAAAAAGGCAACTGATAGCAACTCCTGAGATGTCTATAGAAGACAACATCTATGATATGCAATCAAGGATCACACTCTAAGCACATGGCTCTAGAGAACCTCGAGGACCAATGGGAGAAGATGATGGAAGATATGAAGTCTTCACACTCTCACATTTTTTATAAGCTATAAGGTATACACCTTCGCCCTTAATATCAAAAAGGGGGGAAATAATGATATCTACAGATAGGCAATTATACAGTATACAGAAAAAGAGGAAAATAATGATATAATGGCATATACATAGGGGGAGTCATGAAATGACTGAGGATATGAATAAGGATTATATATGTTGTATATACTTAACATTTTGTTAGTATTTTGCACATATCAGTTTTTTATACTAATGTCAAAGGGGGAGATTGATGACATTATTTTTCCATTAGTATACAAACAACACTTTCAGTAAGCATACACTGAAAGACAGGACAAAGAGAAAACCGAAAATGCAGATACAAGAGATCACCGAAAATGGCTAAGTACAAAGAAAATCGATGACACAATTTTGTGTGTAACCCAAAATTGCAAAGTGGAAAGGATAAAGAGGAACCTAATAGAGGAACCCAATGTGCAGGATATGGTACAACTCGAGAGATAGTCAGAGAGAAAATTGAGAGAACAATTCAAGCAAGGAACTTGAAAGACATTCAACTGACTTCAGAGCATAACCGACCGTCAAAAATCAAAAGTCAGTTGTAGCCCGCAAAAACTGGATCTGACTTCCACGTCAGATAAAATAGTCATGTTATATTTATAGAGTCTTGATTTGTTTTTAAAACCATTTTCTTAGGGACAAGAAACATGAATGTAAGTGCTTTAATCATTCTAACTGATTCAAAACACATAAACTAGGAGATCAAGGTAAACTTGTAAACATGATCTTAGAGTTAACATTGTTTTTCATGAAACTTAATGAATTCAATCTATCTTATAAATAGATGATGCAATCATTCATTATAGATATATGAGAGAGGGATTAAAGGATGAATGAAGCATATTAGCACATCTATGGATCATATTGAAAGTTTCATGAACCAGAACATCAAAAGGTGAATTTGGTTATCAAGAACCAAGAACAAAGGCTACCAAGAATTAGAGGTATTATTCAATCACATTAGGTGATATACTTATTCATGTAAAATTAAATGGATCTGTAATCAGCAATAGGAGATTGCATACACCAAGTCAAATTGTAATTTTCTATCATTCTAACAAGTGAAGCAAAGTGTAAAAATCCTTTCAAGGAAGGTGGATTTAATAGTCCAACTATAAATATCTTAACTGAGTGCACACTCAACAGTGTAGAAAAATATCTTAATAGAGTAGACTTTAACAGGTCTCTACAAATACTCTTAACCGGGTAGATCATCAGAAGTGATCAAATTTTAATCCTTAATCAGCCCCTTCCAATCTGCAGATAGTGAAGATTTTGTGGGTGTCATCCCCACCGCATTTTTTACTTCCTAACAGGAGTTTTTTATGATATCATATCTTGTGTTATGTTTCAATTAATTTCATGAATGTTTCTATGAATTTTCACATGTATGGTTAAGTTTATGAATTAATATAACTTACACAAATTTAGTATAGATTAGATGGTTAGATATACAATTGATTACACAAAGGTTAATTGATAAAAGGATACAAAAGTTTTAGAGGTGCTGATTCACCCCTCCTCTCTCAGTACACACTTCCCATTATTCCAACACAATATTCTAGTCAAATGTAGGTGGTGGTTTCTTGAATGTAACTGTATCCTCTTCTTCATCCTCTTTAGGAAATACCAGTTTTCTTCTAGATCTTCTGGGTTTGCTTGTAGTGAAGACAGGGGTAGAGATCTTTGGTGTTTTATTGGGGGCTAACCTCTTCTTCTTAGGAGGATCTACTTCTACCTCTTCATCTTCCTTCTCAGGTTCATCTTCTTCTATCTTTATGTCATCTCCTTTGTTTTCATTGATCAAGGGAGGAGAGTCTAATGGCTTGCCATATTTATTTTTAAACTTTTCAATTCTCTTCCTTCCTCTCTTCAAGATTTTGGGTATCTCAATTTCTAATGATATTTTTCCCTTAGCATCTTCATAAGTAAAAAAATATGGTGCTTTAAGATCAACAAGTTCATTTACAAGAGCCTCAATGATGTCTCTTGTATCATCAATGTTAAACTCATATACAAGAGGTTTCACCCTTGCAGCCCTAGGCTTGACTGCTTGAATGTATACTTTGTCACAGTCAACTAGGAAGCATATGTCATCCTTATAGTTTTCTACCAATCGTTTGGGAATTTTGTATCTATTCTGCATTTTCTCTTTGAAACTTTCAAAGTAATAATTCATGATGCTTTCAAAGTTATCTCTCAATTATGCTATAAATTCATTTATCTGATAGACTATAGATTTGTCCTTCTTCCATACAATTGTGCCTTTGGAAGGGAAAATTTTCTGAACATAAAAGAATAAACACACCAAGATTGAACTGAACTTACATTGATTGGTCTTGGATGCCCAGATTCTCTCCATGTTTTTGCTCAGTTGGATGAGCTGCAACTCGAAAAGGTCAAATGATAGATTGTTCTTGACCACTTTGTATGTCAAGTCCACAGCCTCACATAGTACACTATTTGGTCAGCTTGAACTGTATATCTTGTGAGAGATTACATGAATTCCAAATTTTAGTTCCCTGTTAGTGAATCCATTCAAGTTCATACCTCTTCCATCCCACTTAGCAAGAGTCTTCTTGGCTAGGTCATCTCGAGGTAGGGTTTTGGTAGCCTTAGATTTGTCAAGAATAGGATACACCGTCACCTGGTGTACCATCAACTTAGTGATATTCACCAGTTTCTCCAACCATAGATGCATGTCGTGAACATAGCTCAGAACAAACCTAATCTACTTTATTTGAAATTTCTTTGGCATATATGCAGGATATGGATTAAACCCTTAACTTCAAGGTGTTTGTGTTTTGGTTTCAGGTTTCCATCTACACAAAGTTCTTCATATGCCTTGTTCAGCTCCAATGTGCCTTGTTGTTGAAGGTTACAATGATAGAAACTTTGAATGTCATTAATTAATAGTACCTTAGGAGGAATTTGGTAATGAGCTCCCATAGGATCTATCTCCTATGCAATCGCTAGATGAAGTATGAACTTTGGCGATTCACAGACAACATTCCTTACTAACATCTTAGATCCCTTCTTGACCTTACTATTGGATGAAGATGCCATACCACTCAAAGGATTGATGAAACTTCATTGCAACTAAAACTTTCAAATACAGATTCTCTCTGAAATCACTATAAGCTCTTAATCACTTTGTAAACTATAAACAATAACCCTTTGATTTCACCATTTATGATAATTTCATCATAAATTTTTCATTAAATGCTCCATACATGGTAGCTATCATAGCTCGGGTAGTTCTTTGAGCTTACTCTAAATCTCAAAAAATACTAATCTTTGACTTAACTCGGTTAAGCCTGAGTAGCTCGGTTATAACTGAGATCCAGACTCGGTTAGAACCATAATGTATCCTAGTGCATCAATATGTGGATTTGGACTTGCTAGCATATCTGGAACTGATGTATGATGGCTTGTATGCATAGTTCCAATTATCTCCTTGCATTTTTATTTGGAGATGGTGGATCCACCCAATTCATTGTTTTGGGTGCCATTTGATCCTTCATTGTTTTTGTCTAAATTATCAGGAGATTTCCTTACCCACTGCTGACTCATTTGGGTTCTAATTTCAAAAACTTTTGCTTTGCCTTTCTCAAAACCAGTATCCACTTTTTCTCTGTTCATACAATTCTTCTTAGATGACCGAGTTGTTTACACACATAACATCTCTTAGTAGGATTCATTTTTCTGAGGTGAGTCTTTGCACAATTTTCACCAATGTGCCCATATTCACCACAATGACAACATTATCTCCATGTGTTGTAATCCCAACCAAAAATTTATTTAGCTAATTGTTCAGCAGGGTTCCATTTCTTAGTTCTGCAGTCGGAAGACTTGTGACCTTGTTTGTTACAATTGAAACAGTTTCCTTCAAACTTAGTTTTCTCAATGCATTCACTTGCCCTATGTCCATGTTTGTTGCATCTATAGCACTTACCATTAAACTTTGACTTTCCATTTCTCTAACACTTATTTGATGTATGCCCTACCTTACCACAGTGATTACATGTAGGTTTCTTGTTCTTTTGAGCTCCTTCCTGTGAGGCTTCACCTTGTTCAGCATAACCTAATCTAGTCTCTCCATAATGTCTAAATTGAGTTTTCTCTGTCAACTGATCCATGCTTGCTTGTAAATTCATCATACTTTCATTGGTTTTATTTTCAATATTGAGATCATTTTGCAGTCTTTCATTTTCAGTCCTCAGATTGATAACTTCTTGATTTTCATTATTGAGTTGATTTATATTATCTTCTTGCTGAAGTGACAAATGATGGATTTCATTTTATTTTTCCTCTAATCTTTTACTTAGAAATATTTTGTCTTCTTGTGCCATTTCTCTGTCATTTTCTACTTGGCTCTTTTGTTCCATGACTTCACATATTTTGACTGAATGAATTTCTTGTTCTCTCTTCAAATTTTGAACTTCTTCATGTAAATTGAGATTATTTGCAATTAGGGCTTCAATGACTGCATCAGCTTCTTCATAACTTCTTTCTTTGCATAAGTCTTCAATTATTTCTTCTATGTAACTTTTATCATTCATCTACATTGCCAAATCTTTTCTTCTTTTCAGGGAATGAGAGAGCTGCTCCTTGAGTTTTCTAATTTGATCTATGGCCACTTGTAGATCTATATTTTCATTTTTAATGGCTTTCTCTAGTCTATATATTTCCATTTCCTCTGATCTTTTCTCAATTTGTTAAACTTCTGACAAGAGAACCTTAGCTCTGATACCAATTGTTGGAAATATATTACAGGCTAGGTGACTGAGAGGGGGGGTGAATCAGGAACTAATAAAACTTATTCACTTTATCCTTTATTAGATTGGCTAATCTAATTGCATGCATGGAATAGAAAATTAATAACCATTCATAACACTTGACACAATATTTGGTTACCCAGAATCCTTCCAAATAGAAAGTAAAACTAGGGTGGGGATGGTACCCACAAGATTTAGTAATAAATTTGGCTGGTTAAGGCTTACAATTGACCACTTCTGATGGCTTACCCTGTTAGGAGCAATAAGGATTGTTAGGTCCACCTTGTGAAAGGATTTATACAATACAATAAAGTATGCACTTTGTTAGGAGATTTGATAAGGACTGTTAAGTCCACCCTGTTGAAGGATTTTGCTGATACACCTGTTAGGATGAACCAGTGGATGATTTTATATGCAACTTTGATTTGATAAATAAGATCCTTTGAGATAATATTGATCACCTGAATGTGATAGATGATTCTCTCCTATTCCTTTATACTAATGTAACCTTCTAATCAATCTACAATTTCATATATTCATTCTCTTCTTCTTTTCTTCTACATGTTTGGATAAATAAATTATCTTACATATATATCTTTTCCAAATCAATGACCTCTACAAGTTGGTTACTATCATATAAAATAGTATCAAACAATATGAACTAAGTGAGCCCAATGCTGATACTCAGGTCCAATAATCCACTCAGGTGATACACTGACACTCGGGTGACACAGTGAATTGGCAACTCTGGCACTCAGTTAACACTGGGTGCTCGGGTCACATTGATCACTCAGAGATAGTAACTCGGGTAACACTGGTGACTCGGGTGATATTTTTCTGAACTAACTTCTCATTTGACACTGCAACTTCTTAGCTCAGGTAACACTTCAAGTTGTTGGCTTGTTCAACACTGTAATCATATAAATGACTAAGTAATTTGACACTAATTGACAACATGTCTTGCGATAAGGTCAACATTTCTATCATCCCTTCGGTATATATCCTCCTCCTTGAATCCTATCTTTCCTTTATTCTAATTTTAGTAAGATCTTCCACCACCTGAGGCTCTTCCTCTCTAAAATCTTCCACCTCTTCCTCTTTGTCTTTTCTCATGTCTTTTGTTCAACTTTTCCTCGGCTTTTAGTGCATATTGGTAAGCTTCCCCTATAATTTGTAAATTAACCAAACTGATCTCATCTTGAATAGATGTCCTCAAACCATTCAAGTACCTTGAAACCCTCTCAACATTTTCATCTAAATATCTAGATCTAATATCCAACATATAGAATGATTTGGTATATTCTTTCACACTAAGATCCTTTTTCTTTAGGTTTTACAACTTCCTAAACATGCTTACTTGGTAATCAATGGGTAAGAACTTAGCCTTCAATTTGTTCACCATCCTATCCCATGACTTGATTTTATCCTTGCCTCTTCTTTGTCTATCAGTCTAGAAATGTTTAGACCATAAAGATGCATGTCCTCTCAACTTTCTGCAAGAATACTTCACTTTCTTATCCTCATCCGCACCTTCATAATCAAAGTTTTTCTCCATCTCTATGATCCAATCAAGTAATTCATCTGAATCCAAATTTTCATAATAATCAAGTTGATTGAAGTGTGGTCTTGCACTAACTCTGGTTGGGGCCTTTATGAATCTATCATCTCCTTGCTCAAGCTGAAGTTTCTCTTCACCCTCTTCAGTTTCTTCTCTAGTTCTTTTCTCCTCTTCATCACTCACATCCTCAATGTGTCGACCTCTCCTCTGGTTCATCTCTACAACTTCCAATCTAGCTGCAAGTTTTTTCAACATATCCAACACAACTGGATCTTCATCTCTCATTCCACCTCTAGAAATTCCTCTACGAGCCATCATATGCAAATCCTCTTCAATAGTAGGTCAGATACTCTCTCTGAAACCCAACAAAAAATCAATCCAAGACTTTTCAAGCTCAAGAACCATGATCTACCTCAATAAAATCATAAACTTTCTCTGGTACCACTTGCTATAGTCAAGGACAGATGGAAATCAAAGAGACCAGTCCAATCCTTGTAGTATGAGTCACATAATGGAAACAACATAGAAAATACTTGAGAGAAATGAAAGATCAGCCTTCTTAGTATCAGATAATCGAGTACAATAGGTATGCAACATGCAGTCATACATTCTAGGCATACAGGCATGTATTTCAAGAGCTTGTAGGTTATCTTTTTTTACTATATATTCTTACCCAATCTTCTAGCTCTACTGGTGTTCTCATCTTCTATGTGTTCTTTTTGATGCCTGAAGGAATCAATTAAAATAGTTTATAAATCCTTCGCAATCATCAGGTCATCTTGAGAAAGATTACATTTTCCAAGGAGAAGAAAACTTATTACAAATATAGGTGAAGACCCAAATCATAATGATTTCCATCAAATTGATGAAACATGAATCACAATCCTTCAAGTGGGTTGGCCACAAAAGTAATAACATTGAGAAATGTGTCATTTAGCTTCACTGCTCAGAAAATTCCTTCATGAGATCAGAAAATGCACACTAGTCAAAAAACATGAAGAACAGTTAAGTACCACCAAGAATCTATAAGATCTCATATGTGAAGTAACCAAATGCAATGCGAACCTAGGGAAATGTTATGAAAGAGTCTAGGAACACGCCATAAGGTTTGTGACTGCAAATGATCCAAACTGAACGAATGCTGAAAGAAACTTAGAGACTAAACTGATAGAAAACAAATATATTTTTTTGTTGATGCAAGATTGCCAAGAACCCAAGATTCTCATGCATCATGGTAGATTTTAATTAGTCTTAGAGAGTCACCATTCTGTAGGAAGATATTTTTAATAACAATAGTAATTTTAATAGAAGCAACATATTGTATTTTCATGGAAGCAAGTAACTTGTGTATGATGCTTTAAGCACTTGTATCAGAGTGTAAATTATCTAAGCAAGGGCCACTTATGACATTTTTCACCTTTCATGGTTATAGAAGTAGAACACACAACAAACTATTGTGTTCCTACATAGATTCCTACAACCACGAATGTGTAGTTAGATTTATTCTCTACATTGTTATATTTTCAATTATGTTCATTGATTTATTTGATTGTCTATACAAAATGATAGAATATCTTAGGGAATCCCATAGTGCATATACTTTGCAGGCCCATTTCAAGTATACGTCCCTAGGTTGACTATTTAAATGCAGTCCATGTTCAAGAAGGATTTGTCAAGTATATATTTTACTTGTGATCTTATATCCTTACTAGTTATTTAATTACAAATCGATAATGTAACTCAATACATTGGACAACCTCAATATAATTAAAAACTTCATACAATATGAGTTGCTAAGCTAATACCTACTCTCCAAATGATCCAATGTATATTAGACTCTTTCTGATTATCTTAATGAATGACATATATCTTGTGATAGGCTCAACTCTTACATTGTCATCTACAAATTTAGGCATCTATACTTAGTTTCCCTCACAACCTCCTTGGAAATTTCTCAATCCTTCCACTTTTCAGGAGTAGATTTAAGCCACTATAATGTGTTTCATTCATTAAAATCCATTCTTGAAGTTGTTGACAGGACTTTGTGACTGGGTCTACCAACAGAGGTAAGTTGTCATCGGGTACCGGGGTACCGGCCAACTCCACCTGTAAAGGTTGTCCAGGGAAGTGAGATTCCCCAGGCCTCCAAGCATGTGAGAGTCGGGTCTTGAAAATGTGGGGCTCAGTTGGGAGATGTGACTATTTTGTTTGAGGGGGATAGCTGGTTATCTTCAACTCATCTTCTCCGGGGATTCAAGTAAGTGAGGTTTCCTGCAAGTGCACATTCATTTTACAAATAAACTTCAAAAGATATCACAAAGTTAGAGAGATTTCATCTACCTATAGTTATACTGAACATTCAAAAAATCAAAAATTCCCTAATACACTACACTAAATACCAAAGAAACATACAATCATCAGTTCATATTTTATCAATAGCAAAGGAAAGGAGGTCGTTAATCTACTTCAAGTATTAGAGCAAAGGACATGAAGAATCCAAAGCATAAAATACCATTAACCCAGAAGACAAAATGCCAACAATATCATTGAGAGAACTCTTCCTTCTTCATTAACATCCCTTCCAGCAAGCACTGGTGCATGGTACAATGGTGGATCCAAGGGAGCATTTAACTACTGAAAGCTTAAAGACTATAGAGCATTGAGCTCTGCAACTAAAAACCAGATTGCTATTAACTATGGACTGCAAAATCATCAATTTCGCAGACCCTTGGAATGAGGTCAAACTTATTATTTATACACATTACTTGACCTAAACCTAACCCTAACTTATTTACACCTTACAATATAATACATTATCCGGTAGCCAGTACTACCTTCACCATGCTACAAAAGACCTCGAGATGGAAAAGGTCTGACATGTCAGAAGAATAAGACAAGAAAAGAGGAATGGAAGAATCAGCCTTGGGAAGAGAGCCAGGAGGAGAAAGAAGAAATTTGATCCCCCGAGGATTGAGGCTACATGCCTCATAAATGGTAGGGTGGCTCACTGTCTCTGATGTGCTAGGTGTAACATTGAAGTGGCGCCTCAGGAAGACCATTTGTCAAAAAACCTCTTGTTGAGCTGACGTGCCTTGTTGCGGTTACCCATCTTTTGACAACCTTCATTAACTACCTTGAAAGTGACCGGTCAGTCTTGGGAACCGAGACGCGGTCACTTAAAGAATACAAAAATGTAGGATCTAAAATTTTGGGATCCAAGAACTTGCATTCTGAAAGAATGAACGAACACAAAAACACATTTTCCGCTGAACATCTCTGGAATCTGGAGGGCCTTATTGCTCCTTACGATTTTTCCCAAGCTTCCAACACTTGGCCTATGCTTTCTTCATCTATACTCCAGATGATATCCCACCGACTACGGACAACCTCCACCACTTCCTCAACCTCTCCGGCCCCATTCCATAATTCATCCACCATTTTGATGACATCATGTGATCGGATCATTGTTTTAGACAACTTGGATAGCCTGCCCTAGTCAAAATCTCTGGCTGGCAGATACAGGGACTCCATCTGCTCATCAAACTTGCTAAGGACATAGTCTGCTAGGGTACATATGCCAGTGGTGAAGGGATCGACTTGCAATACCCCAACCACGAATGCCTTAAAAAAACCCAAAGGATATAGGGCTACCGTTATCTTCTCTTTCAAGGTCTTAACCAGTTCCTTGCAAACCTTGATTTTGAGGGTAAGTCTAGAGTACTGGACCTGGAGAGAATCATACGATTCATCTCCCAAAATTCTAGACTCTGTGGCGACTTCTTTGCCGATGTTGCGGATCTCTTCTAGCCCGGTCTTCCACTTTTCATATTTTTCCAAATCCTGCTCCCATACCTGAGTGGAGCCTCTTGCATGGCTTAGAACATAATTGACCTTGTAAAGGTCCGGGAGGGACACCGCCAAGAACTGTCTCATTGCGGTCACCTGCTTGACCGCCCATCCATCTACAGCTTGCACTTTCTTCTTAATTATCCGTAGAGAATCCACATCACCCTGTGCAAGTGGCAACACAGAGGAAGGGGTTCTGGGGCGAGGAGATTGGCATTTGTTTCTCTTTCCTCTTGTAGCTTCTGGCCTTGCTTTATGTATCTATCCTCTATTGCCTTGGTGGCCTCCTTTAGTAAATCCATCTCACCTTGCTTGTCCCTCTTCCCCAATTCTACTTCTACCATGTTGTATTCTTCGGGCCTTATGGCCACTACATCTACATCAAGAGGGGGTGTTGCGATGGTCACAATGACGACACCAGTTGGGTTAGTCCAGAGAGTATGGACTGTAACACCCCAAAATTGGCACCTGACAACCTAATCAATTTTGGTGCATTTTCTTATCTTCGAAGTCCTATTGTACTAGGCAAATTCTTCTCCTAATTGGCTTTAATTGACTGAGTTTCAAATGCAGAAAACCCAAATTTGCATAAATCTGACAATTACATTTAATTCCTAAATCTCAAATGATTATTAGCTAAAATCCCTATGATTAATT
>MU227573.1:1570982-1581008 GCA_018584345.1 Thuja plicata
ATATATATGTATGTATGTATGTATATATATATAAATCAATATTATTCATTAAATATTATAAACATAATATATATGTATATACATACATACATATATATATATACATACATACATACGTATATATATATATATATATATGAGTGATATTAATTTATGTCACACTTTCGATTGTCTATGCTTGATCTGAATTGAATATCACTCACATAATATATATTTAAGTAGAGAGGCATGACTACAGAGAGTCATTCTTCCACGTGAACAAGGTCCATGTGGAGACATGCCTCTTTGTAGAGGCGTGCTCCCTTTCATAACTTAAACACATAATAAATATTGATTATTACCCATGGTATCCAAGTTGATCATAACCTCAATGACAATGTGCACAGAGCCGATAACATGTTCGGCGATAACAATGAAGTTAATCATAATGCATTTGTATAGCCGATACTCATAATCGGTAAGAAGCATTGATACTTATTAATGTTAGTATCGATATTCTTCTATCGATACTAATCATCGATAGAATAATATTGATACTCATATTAATGAGACTGATTCTTAATCGACTCATTTTGTATTATCAGTACATTTAGTCAATCTAATTTATTATATGATTTAATATATATGATTATGATTTACATAATTAGTATTATATTTAATTTATGTATTTATATAATATATGCATATATATAATAATGAAACACTTCTTTGTGTGTGTGTGTGTGTGATGATAACTTACCTTATATTAATTATGTTGATTATAATCATATATAGATTAGGACCATGTATGTTATTTCATCGACAAAAATTCTCCGACCGAAGCCATATATCATTAACACTCCCTCTTAGCTAGGAAGGATGTAAATACAATAGAACCACGTATATTGTGGAAAGAGTATTACCTCAATGTAATACAAATGTTTTATGATACTCATCATAAAGATGTCATCTCATGATATTTAGAAGTTCTAGTCTACAAATATCAACACTTATTATATTCACCATAACGATATCATCTCATGATATCAAGAGCAAGGGTCTCCAAATATCAACACTTATGATATTCACCAAATGCTCACACTGTCCATTATGGTATGTGCACTAACATAAACCATATGATCCCTACCATTAGGATATATGTTACATGGCATGTCTACAAATATTAATAACTCAATATCCACCATGAACTATCATGATATGCACTTAGATATCAATTGTATGATATCCATCACGATAGATAGTTAAGTTATTGTAAAGTCGTCACTTTGTAATAACCACTCAAATTTACAAGTGTTTATCATTTAGAATTCATTGCTACCAAATGATGCACACGTGGTCCCATTAAATTCACACAATGACAATAATATTATTAGTACAAAAATATATTGAGATATAATCTCAAATTTACATTTTAACCATACTAAGTTTACCTCTGAAGTATTGTACCTTCATTTTTGTGAGAGGCTTAGTGAGAATGTCTGTTGTTTGACCTTCTATACTAATATATCTCAACTATATAACTCTTATCTCCACCATTTATATAACATAGTGATAAGGTATTTCAATATGCTTAGATTTGTCATGGAATACAAGATCCACTGAAAGCTTTATACAACTTTGGTTGTCACAGTGGATGATTGTAGGATCTAAGAATTCTCCAAACAAACTGACAAGCAGTTTTCTCAACCATACTTCTTCTCGTGCCCCTACAGATGCTGCAATGTACTCTTCTTTTGTTAATCTATGAGAAACTAGAGACTGCTTCCTGTTGGACCAGGATATCATGGTTGATCCTAGGTTGAAACAACACCCTGAAGTGCTCTAATGATCCACTATACCTCAAGCCCAATCTAAATTTGTTATCCATGTAAGTTTAGATCTACATCTTTATACCTTAGACCATATCCAATTGTACCATGAAGATGCCTCAAAACATGTTAAGTTGTAACTAAATGTAATTGTTTAGGTTCACACATGAACTGGATGAGTGCATTTACAACATAAAAACTATTTTGTATAGTATTGACCAAGTACATCAGTGATCTGATCATCTGACGGTAGAGGGTGTAATCTGTAGATTCTAAACTTGTTTCATCTCTCAACTTGTGTAAGTTTGTTTCCATGGGTGTAGACATAGGGTCGCAATCCATCTTCCTAAATCTTTTCAAGATGCCAATGGTATATTTTCCTTGATTTAGGATAATATCATTATCATGTTGCCAAACTTCTAAACCAAGGAAATAGTGAACAATACCTAATCCTTCATGTCAAATTATAATGCAAGGTCTTGTTTACACTTTGTGATGAGATGACCTTCCCCTATAATTAATAATTCACCAACATAAAGAATAAGAATCAACATATCTCCATTTATTACCTTAAAGTATAGATTTGGATCAACATCATTCTTGGAGAAGCCAAGTCCTGATAGGTAATGATCTATCCTTTCATACCAAGCTTGTGGTATCTGTTTGAGCCCATATAATGGATTCTTTAATTTGAAAACATGAGAGTGTTCTCCATGCACTACAAACCCTTCATGGTGTTCCAAGTATACTTCTTCCTCTATAATGTCTTTTAGAAATGCGGTCTTTATATCCATTTGATGGATTTTCCATCCCTTTTATGCAACAAGAGCAATCACATCCCTAATGGAAGTATATCTAGCTACAGGTGAAAATGTCTCTTCAATCAATTCCCTCCTTCTGAGAGAAACCTCTAGCGATGAATCTTTCTTTATATTTTCAATACTTCCATCTGCTGCATGTTTTAATTTGAAAAGAAATTTTGCTTAAACAACTGTTGTGTCCTTGGGTCTCGATACAATATCCTAGACATCATTCTTGATTATAGATGTATACTCTTCTACCATAACATCTTTCCAATTTTGATGTTGTAAGGCTTCCTCAATACTGGAAGGTTCTAAATCTATAATTTCACTCATGAGTGCAACATAAATGGAAAATCTATTAGATATTTTACTCTCCCTCAAAGCTCCTTGAGGAGATGCATATGTTTCAGCCTCTTCAATCATTTTTCTAGCCCATAGAGATCTTTTCTTGTTCAGTCTAGGTTCATCAGTAGTATTCATAGGTTCAATGCGATCATTAACTTCTATTGGTTCTTGAATCTCCCTCTGAATCTCAAAAGAGTAGTCTTTCTCAATAAATGAAGTAATTTCATCATCTGTTTCATTTTCATCCTTAGATCTTTTGAATGCAACATCTTCTTCAAATATTACATCCCTACTTATTTTAATTTTTCTTTGTCCTGTAATATAGATACTATGAGCTTTAGAGGTCTCACTATATCCAACAAAGATTCCCTTTTTCCCAGAGGGTTCTAGTTTAGATCTTTTCTCTTTGGGGATGTGAATGTAAACAAGACATCCAAAAATTATTAAGTGACCTATGTCAGGTTTTATTCCTATATATGCTTCTTCTGGGGTTTTGTTATCAAGTAAGGAATGAGGACATTTGTTTTGAATGTAAAAAATGGTACTATAGGCTTCAGCCCAAAATAAGGTATGAATATTCTAGTCATGCATCGTGGCTTTGGTTGCTTCTACAATAGTCCTATTTTTTCCTTTTTGCTACCCTATTTTGTTGAGGGTTATAAGGAATAGTTAACTCCCTCTTAATCACAACATTAGTACAAAAATATTTAAATTTATCATAAATTTATTCCCTCCCCCCCATTTCTAATCTTAGGAAATTGATATTTTTACTAGATGTATTCTCTACTAGAGAATTGAATTCCTTAAACCTATAAAGGACTTCATCTAACTCTTTAAATTTTAAGAAATATATCCAAGTCTTCCTAGAGTATTCGTCTACAAAAATAATATAATACAAAAATCCTCCAATGGAAGGTGTTGACATAGGTCCACATAAATCAGAATGATTAATTTCTAATACAATTATAGATCTACTTTCACTTTTATGAAATGTCCCCTTAGTATTCTTTCCTAAGGCGCACCCTTTGCAAACTCCTTCATGTTCTTGACTTATCTTAGGTAATCATGTTACCATTTTCTCTATTGAGGTTAGATCACAAAAATGGAGATGCCCTAATATTCTATGCCATAGTTCACAGGTATTAGATGATTCATGAATTAACACTTGTGAAGGAGAAGAACAAAGTTTGTATAGGCATCCATGTCAAGAACAAATGATGTGAGCCTTTTTATGTTTGATTTCTTGGGCAAGGATAGGAATTTTCCATCCATGAAAGTGATTTAGTATCCTTTATCATCATGTGCAGAAATGGAAACCAAATTACGTTTAATACTAGGCACATATAGTGCATCTGTCAGTTGGAGAGATAGCCCTAACTTTAGTTGAATTACGCATGTTATGATACCTTTCACAGGATAGTTAGTATCATTTCAAATTGTGACTTCTTCATTTGAGGCTTTTGATAAGGAGTCGAGGTGTTCTCTAAATCTTGTTATATGTTGAGATGTCCCACTATCAATTATCCAGGAATTAAGGCTGGTAGATACTTGACTAGATAGAGATGAGTAGAATACAAGTTGTTTATAAGCCATGCTTGTCTTCACTTCAACAATTGAATCCTAAGGTTTAATCCTATCCAAACATTTCATGGAAAGACACCCATATTTATTGCATCTAATGCATTGTACTTTAGATAGGTCCCTTCTTTTGAAAGAGTGCTTTCCATTTGATTCCTTGCTTTTCCTCTTCTTGGAGTTAAATTTATTTCCTCTTTTATGGGATTGAGAATTTAGGACTTGAATGTCTTCATTTGAGGAGTTCAATCCAATTCCTCTAGTGATCAATCCTGAATCTTCTTGAATGCAATCATTCTTCAATCGATCAAATTTTGGAAATTTGGGTCGTGCACTTATCCCTTGTATGAATGACTCCCAAGAAGTAGGAGGTCTATTGAGGGCTATCATGGTTAACTCTTTGATATCAAATGGATGATCAATTGTGGATAGTTGATTTCTTAACTCTGTTATCCTTAGGAAATATGAGGTGATTGTCTCTCCCTTATTCATCTTGATATGATGGAGTTGTTGTTCTAGAGAAAGAGCTCTGCTAGTATTGTTTGTCTCAAACATATTTTCTAGTGTTGCAAACATTAAAAAATTTGTATCTAATTTTGAGATAACTGAGATTATGTGTTTTTTACTCCATCTACCACTAATTTCATAGCTTTGTTGTTGTTCATATTCCATTGAATTTTCTCAGTTTTCTCATCAAGTTTTGGTATTGTTTTCTCCACAAATATATTTAAATCATGTTCTTTTAGTGTGAGCATCATTTTGAATCTCCATGCTACAAAATTTGTAGCTCTTTCAAGTCGATCCTCTCATCTAACACCACTCACCATTTTGTTGAAAACTATTTTAACCAAATTAAATGGTGGCTCAAATTCTTGTAATATGATATCTAATCTGATATTTTCCTCGCACTAGCTCTGATACCATGTTAAATTTTGTATCAGATATGTATATATAGAAGATTTTTAAGTTTTATTTATTATTTTCTTACAACTTTATATATATATATATATATATATATATATATATATATATATATATATATAATGAATAATATTGATTTATATATATGTGAGTGATATTAATTTATCTCACATTTTCGATTGTATGTGCTTGATCTGAATTGAATATCACTCACATAATATATATTTAAGTAGAGAGGCATGCCTACGAAGAGTCATTCCTCCAAGTGAACAAGGTTCATGTGGAGACATGCCTCTTCGTAGAGGCATGCTCCCTTTCGTCACTTAAACATAGAATTAACATTGATTATTACCCACGGCATCCAAGTTGATAACAACCTCGATGGCAATGTGCATAGAGCTGATAACATGTTTGGCGATAACAACCTCGATGGCAATGTGCACAGAGTCGATAACATGTTTGGCGATAACAACCTCAATGGCAATGTGCACAGAGCCGATAACATGTTTGGCGATAACAACCTCGATGGAAATGTGCACAGAGTCGATAACATGTTTGGCGATAACAATCAATTTAATCATATTAATGCATTTGTATAGCCGATACTCATAATCGATAAGAAGCATCGATACCTATTAGTGTTAGTATCGATATTTTTCTATTGATACTAATCATCGATAGAATAATATCGATACTCGTATTAATGAGACCGATTGTTAATCGACTCATTTTGTATTATCAACACATTTAGTCAATCTAATTTATTATATGATTTAATATATATGATTATGATTTACATAATTAATAATTATATTTAATTTTTGTATTTATATATATATATATATTATAATGAAGCACTTCTTTATCAAGTCGATAGGCTTATTATGGAAGAGACTTCCACCAGATTGTTCTGATAATCTGGCGTTGTCTTATGTCGTGAGCTTTCCTTCTGGGGTCAGGATCAGTGTTTTATGACCAAATTTTCTCCCCGCTTGGAAAGAAGGAAATGGTAGGTTTTTGAGGAATTTGTTTCACCAACACAAACTTGATGTGTCGAGAAATGCGATGCCATTGTTGCATGTTCTACAACTGTTGGGGGAATGAGGTTCTTTATGGAGCCCATGTACAACTGTCCATGGAGTTTCCTATTTTCCTTCAAGGTTGTGGGTAGATTACCATCACCATTACCATTGTGCTTGACATTTTCTTTTATGTTTGAATTGACAATGTGTTTATTGGCAGAGGAGATTGGGAGATTAAGCGAGCTCAGGATGTTGAGCCTGAGATCTAATGGATTCAATGGAAGCATTCTCCTTTCACTGGAAGAATATGGGAATCTACATGCACTGTACCTCCAAAACAATCATTTCTCTAGGCACCTACCTTCTCAACTATGTAATTTTTTGGAACTGCAAGTTTTGAATTTGGTGGACAATTTGTTATGGGGTGAAATACATGGTGTGTGGTCGAGGTGCAGGAGCATGAAATACCTGGATCTTTCGGGAAATGTTTTCTCTAGGAAAATACCCTCTTCTTTGGGCTTATGTCATTGTCTGAGCTTCATTATTATTTCTTTAAATGAGTTGAGTGGAACCATTCCTGTAGATTGAGGAAAGCTACCTTTGTTGGAGTTTTAAAGTCTGGATAAGACGGAAGCATTCCTTGGGCTCTGGAAAATTTCTCCAGTCTAGTTAATGATTAAAAAATTTTGAGACATGGTTAAATTATTGATTTCATGGTAACACTATGTCTTTTGAAATTAAGATGTGTGTTTTTGGCTTTGTCTTGAATAAATTGGGGACTTGGAGCCATCTGTTGGAGTAGTGTCCCTTGTTTTGGACCAATTTATTTTGACCCAAAGGAATTTTTTTGATCCCATTTTTCAGTATATCCTGATAATCCAATGGTGGATGCAATGTGTTCATATATGGGTTCATTTTCATGTTCGGTAAGGAGGAATCATAGGATGGTGTCCATTGAGTTTAAACCTTAGACTGGGGGAAGATTTATGAAGAAATCAATTTGTTCCAAAGAATCACACACTCTTTTGAAGATATTGTGTATGGTATATCATTTGGCATATAATTCCATAATTTTGGAAAGCTATTAAGAGTTCATATGAATCCTTCAAAACAAAATACCACTAAGGCTTCTCCTCACCTTTTTGCAGTGAAAAAATAAGTGACCGTTTGTAAGGAATTGGAAAATACAGTGATTAACTTTCCATTCCTTTGTGTTCCATCCACTTATTAGTGTCTGGAATCCCATCCTATTAGCTATGGTTTTCATTTTCATAGAAGTGTTACCATATAATGCACACAGAATCACTGTTGAGTTGTGTTTAATCTAGTACAGTTGTTGGAGACCACACAAAATTGTGTCTTTATTTATACTAGCATGATATTGTTTAGTACGGTGTGTGAGTTGGTTTTGGTAACAGGATATGTTGTCAAGAAGGCGGGAAGCTTGGTATTTTTTTATATTTATTAGGGGATTTTAGTGTGGGATATAATAGGAATTATTTGGATTAAAAGTGGGGTAACAACAATGTGAAATTTTGCACAGCTTGTTGTTTAACATTTGAGTAGTTGAGCATTGATCATTTTAGGATACCATGCTTCAACTCCTACTCTATAAGTGACTTTGCATATAAGAAATAAAGTGATTGAAGCTTTGGAATCCATCATAGGCTCTGCTCCTTTTGATTTTTCAAAGATCATAGAAAGAAAACACCATAGGAAGAAGAAACACAAGAATAAATTTGATGAAAAACCTCCACCCTATTATGATTTAGATGAGGATTATAGCCAAGTTGTGATAGTGGATAAGGATGGGTGTGGGAATTATACAAGTGTGGAGAAGGTTGTAGATGCAATTCTAGAATAGAGTCCCAACAAGAGTAATTGTCATCAATCAAGGTGTCTACAAGTAAGTTGATTTTCTTTCTTGGATCCATAAACCCTAATAGCTTCTTAGCTATAGCACATTTTTAGTGAACATAGATGTAGAACAAACTATTGTAATTTTTTGATGTATTTGAACACTTAAATTTGGAATGTAAGTTTGCAATCAACTTATTATATACTGCAAGAAAATGTATAACCTGGCCCACATATCAAATTGTTCGAACAGAGAGAAGGTTTTAGTTGTAAAATCAAAAGCCAACATCACATTCGGAAGACAAGGTTACCACAAAACCTCAATCCAGTGGAATGGTACAGCTGATCCTTCTCATGGGACATTCTTTAGTGCATCTGTCACATTTTTTGCACACAAATTTATAGCAAGGAATATAATTTTTTAGGTTAAAGATCAAATCTTTAGATTTTATTATTTCTGTAATTCACTTTTTCCCTATTATTAAAAATAAATTTCTTCCAAACAGAACACTGCTCCTCCAAAAATCCAAGTGATTTTGGGGGACAAGAAGCTACTTTGAGAATAACAGGTGATCAAGAAACTTTCTATGGATGTAGATTCTTCAGTGCTTAGAGTACCCTTCATGATGATTAAGGGAGACACTACTTCAAGGAATGATTTATACAAGGCTCCATAGATTTTATATTTGGAAATGAAAGATCCATCTTTGAGGTGATCTGATGGACCTTATTTTTAGAATAGACCACAATGGTTATAAATAAGATATTCTCTATAATTTTCTCTTTAGAGTGAAGAATGTTTTGAAAAAAATTGTGTATGGTAGTTATGACTTAGATCCTTTATGTGTTTGTTAACTTTGTTAACTTAGATTCTTTGCAGGATTTCCAATTAAACTCTATTGCAAGTCCAATGCCAAGTAGAGCTACAACCTTAACTGGGTCCATCACAGCACAGGGGAGATAGTCAGCTGAAGAAAATATTGGTTTCTCCTTTGTAAGTTGTAGCATTGGAAGAAGTGGAATAATTTGGCTTGGTAGAGCATGGGGTCTCTACTCTCTGGTGGTTTTCTCTAACACTTATTGTAGAACTTATGGCAAGACATGTTGTCAATTAGTGTCAAAACACTTATTCATTCAGTATTGTAACCACCTGATTTCGGTCTGTCGCAACTGTGGACCCTGTTTTCCCTAAGTGTGATCATACCCTCGAGTTATGTCCAAACGACCCTGTTACTGATTGGCATAATTCTTTGAATCAATTTAATGTCCTAGGTGATTTTTATCACTGATTTATATTATCTATTGTAGCCATACAATTCAAATCAATTTTAACCAATCAAATCAAATCAAAATCAAACATGGCTATAGTATTTAGTTATAAAAGAATTAAATAAATCTCTAAATCAAATATCACTTGCAATCCAACCCATTCCCCTAGCCTATTAATTTAATTAAAATGGCTATAGTCCCCTAATTATTAAAAAGCAATTTAATTGTTTTAATAATTAATTCCTATATTTCTAAATGAATTAAATAAGTTTATTTCATTTATTAATATTCCCTCAAAACCTAACCTAACCCATCTCAACCACTTCTACCCTGGGTTCTAACCCTTCTCAACCCATTCACCCATGCTAATCTAATCCTAATCCTAAATTTCCCTCTAAACCACCTCCTAATGTTGTCACATTCCAT
>MU227573.1:1619655-1653003 GCA_018584345.1 Thuja plicata
CTAGTCTAGGCACTCATATATCTCTTATTAGTTGCACAAGGTTTTTGTTGTCCAATGTTTCTTAGCTCCTCTTCAAATATTTTTGAAAGATTCCTATAAGAGATCACAAGATTTAATGAGTTGAATCCTATTGTCCAATGTTTCTTAGCTCCTCTTCAAATATTTTTGAAAGATTCCTACAAGAGGTCACAATGTTTAATGAGTTGAATCCTATGATAAAAAAATCATTAGACTATTCATTTTGTTCAATATTTTAAACTATTAAAATGTGATTATACTGTCTTTATGCTTAGCCTTCATTTGTTAGGGCTTCTAATTCATTTATCCTCACATGTGTTTCTTCCTTCCTTCAACAAATGTCAATGCAATTTAAAGTCTAAGAATTATAGGAAGACACATTTGCATAGGTAATTTAGAGTGTTCATTTAGTCTTTTGTATCTTATTGTAAACACTTGAAATAAGATTTTATTCTACATTCCACATCTCACATTTTAGCATTCTTGATGAGACCTTCATCCCAATCTAATATTTACTTTTATAAGCAATTTAGAGCGCTTTTGAAATTTTATGTGTTCCTAGCCATGTTTTATACAAAACACATTTTTCCTCATGCTAAAACCTTTTCATATAATTTCTAATATTTCTACTTAATGTTCGACATTCATATACTAGATGAAGGCATTGCTACTTCAACATTGACATTTTTTTTACTTTTTTACATTTCTATTTTATGTGCTTGCAGGTGTTTTCTAACTTTAATTTTTATAGATTTTTTCTTAGATCACTTGGCACCCAATTTGATTATGTCCACTTTTTCTTGAGTCCTAATCCCTTTGTACATTTAGGCCCCATTTTATCCATCATTAGTAACTAATGTGAGAAATTTCTAGTTGGGTCCCTTTTGTTAAATGTTGCCTAATGTTATTCCTCTTCACCTTCATTGTCCCTCATATGTTGGAAGTTGAAAAATTTCCAGAGAAATATAATTTTAGGGTGTTTATATTATTTTACCTAAGTGTGTGGAAATTACTAAATTTTTAATGCTTTCCTTCCAATCATACCTTTTCTTGAACCCTAATTTTGTTTTTATCAAAGTTTCAAGCTTTTTCCTCCTGTTATGTTTTTTCTTTTACCCTCATTCTTTTGGAATTTTAGAGTTGGATTTGGAGTTGGGGGCATACCTTTAACTTGATACTCTTGGTAATATGAGGTATGTCATCTCTCTAATTCCTTACTCTTGAAATTGTGCTTTAACCATAGTTTCTGAGTAAGACTTCTAGAGTTGAATTTCCTACCATCCTTTTATGTAGATGTTAACACTCCTTTTGATCCCCAATTCTCAAACCCTTTTATTATGTAATTTTTCAAGGTTGGATTTTTTGGCCATCCCTTTATCTTCATCTTTATATAATTTATTCCCTTTCATCCCAAATCTCAAAATTCTAACATTTCAATACATGTGTTTTTTAGAGCTAAAGATGTAGGAATATCACTATTGTGGTACTTTGGCATGAGTTATAAGGTATCTTTAATCTCAAACCTTGACACTTCACATTGTATTATTTTTTTGGTTTATGTGTTTGAATTTATCCTTACCTATATAATTTGAGGTAAGAAATGGGGAGTATTCTAGGTCCCAGTTCTTGATGCTTTGCCTCATGTACCCTTTTAAAGTTGGAGATGCAAAAATCACCCTATTTTCCTAATTTTGGTATGTAGTATGAAATATCCCCAATCCTTAAATCCCAACATATTATCCTAATGTATATTTTAGGATTAGAGGATTGATTATCCTTTTAATAGTTGCATTAGAAACTTTATAAGTTCTCTAACTCATGTATATCAAATATTTGCTATTTTTTCTAACCACAAAATTCCTAACAAGACCAAGTCAAGGATTTTCTCATTCTTGGATCCTCTATAATCCTCAAATCTCCCTATACGATGAAGAAAAATGAATTCGTCATCAATGAGCTCCAAATTTTTAAAACTCCTCTAAACATTGACAGAGTTTGGCAGTTAAGTTAAACTATCGATTCACCACAAAGGAAAAATAAAGGTGGCAAGTTAGCACAACCCAAATTGATATAGGGGTACTAATGAAAATTTCAATTCATTTGAAGGGTGAATATCTAAAAGATCTCATTTTCTTTCATGGAACTTTCCCTTGATTTTCTTTGATTAATTAATGTCAATTGAGATTGTTTATATTTGATTAAATGACCTAAGACTAGTTGATTGATTAAATGCAATGCAAGTGAAATTGAATCACATGTAACAATAAAGAACATAAAATACCTAATAAAATATATCAAAGTAAGTTCTATGAAATGAAAAAGAGGAAATTGGACTCACCTTGAAGGCTAGTAGACGTCACAAGATCAAATCTGAAAATGGAGCAGCAGACTGTAACATAAATTGAAACCGCACTGGATCCGGAACTTGAAGACTCAAATATGTTTTTATGAAAATTTGAAGGTACTAGGAACAAGTAAACTTGGATGTATGGGTTGCACTTTGGTATATTTTGAGGTCGACCTATACCTTCATTGTCCAAAAATGTGAGATCTGAATGTCCGACAGAAACTGTAACCCTAAATCAGCCGAATCCGATCCTGAAAACTTGAAAACCTACAAATCTGCTCCTACACACAAGAAAATGGAATTTTTCTGGGGGAAGGGGGCTTTCCTTGGTCAAGCCCCTATTTATTAATTAACAAGGCAAGCCCATGTTTAGGAATTAACCTTGAATTGAAATAAAAGTATGTAAAATCAAGACAAATGTAAATATTCACCTCGCTTGTCAAACCTTCATGGAAGGATTCAAACTCCCTAACCACAAATATTTATGAATGTTTGTATATAGGATGTTGGATGTCTTCATAAATGGAATAGATCTACAAGTTCCAAATCATAGATCATGGTTGTAAGTATGATTGAATGCTTGAATGGTTGAATTCTTGTGCAATGTTGATGAATGTAGATCTCCTCCCTTGATGGCCAACTCCACTATCTCCAATGAATAAAGAAGCTAGATATACAGAAGGAAATGCATGTTCAATTGAATGGAATGAATGCCTTCAATGAATCCTTTCTTTTCTTGAACTCATTGAATGCACCTTGAACTTGATAGCTTGCAATTGATAGCTTGAGCATGAAATGGACCTTTGTAAAAATTGGATTGCTTCTTCAATTCATGGATCAAAATTTTGATCCCAAATGAAGTGAGTAGGACTCCTTTTATACTAATTTTAGGCGATAAAACAAAAGGGCCGATTGCACTCGGCGGGAAAAAGTGAAAAACCCCAAAATGGGTCTGAGTTCCAATGAAAGAAATGCTTTGGGTATAGGTCAACCTTGACCTGTACCCTCAAGTATAGGTTGATTTTGATATGTACCCTAGGAGGCACAATGTCTAGAAAAGGTATCAAGATCTCGGGGGTACAAAAGAAACTAAAAAAAATTGGGACAGAGCAGAAAATCAAGCATAAATGCATCCATGTTCTAGGAGATCACTAAAATGGGGCCTAAAAGGGTATTTGAGCTTCCAATTTAATAGGTGCTAACTATTAAGATGGTACAACCACCAAGTTTCTAAAATATCAAAACAATTGATAAGAAAGGATGTCACAAGTTATCCAATGCTTCTAATCTCTAAAGTGTCAACAATGTAAACTAAAGTATTGAAGGTTAGAAAGTTCCTAGAACTTTCAAATCACTAAAATATGTCTAGGTGGTAATAAAGGAACATAAAAAGTGCATGTGATGATAAACATTGTGTGTCACTTAGAAATTGTACATGCAAGATCCGATTGTTGAAAGATGATGTCTCCTTTCCCATGTGGATAAAGATAAGTGTTAATTTATGCATTTATCCCTTAGGTGTGTTACAATTTAAAATGGCATGATCTTTCTCCTACTTAGCTTGTACTAGAATGGAACTCTCATCATGATGCCTCTAATTTGTATATGAGCTTAAAGGTGCTACACCAAGGAAATGAAAAACATAAAATTTTTAAGGATTTCTTATAGCTCCTATCTACATTGGTTTTTTGTAGAATCCAATGTCTTTTTTTATCATTGGAAGATATGTTTTTGAAAGAGTAAGAGTAAATGTTTTTCCTAAATTTTAGGTGGAAGATTATTTTTATTATTTAAGCAAGGTTTTTGTGTATGGGATTTGATTGTAAAAGAATGTTTTAAAAAGTGGTTCCATCACCTCCCTATAATCATCAAATATTAAGGAGCTTGAAGATACCACAATAATATATTATTTGTATTTGTGAATCAAGGACCCAGATAGTACCATGTGTGTGGAGCTCCTTCCATTTTCTTGTTTTTTCTTTATGTACTAGTTTGTTAGGAAATTCTAAGGGTTAGTCTTAATACGTGATTTTAGGAAATCTTTGAGTGTTGAGGATAATCCAAGTCATATTGTAGACTTACATTGTATTTGGTGTGTGATTAAGGTAGAACAATCTTTGATTGTTTCAATTTTTTGAAATGGATTTGAAATTCATTTTTTGTAATGGATTTGAAATTCCTTTCAACAAATCAACATAAAACATAATTATATTGTCATTTTTTATTGTCTCCACCTCCAATTGAGTACTCCATGTGGTTCAAGTAGTTCTTAGGTTCACATTTGTTGTTATTGTATAATATAAAATGGGGATCATGTAAAAGGGCTAATTTCCCCAATTCATATGACATATTGGAATACAAAACCACCTTCTTATGATTGAGAAAGAGAGGGATAATATGACATGAAAAGGATAAATAATAACATATCTGATCTAGACTGAATGGAAAACTTGATGTAAAGGGAATGGAGATTAATTTGAATGCACCTGGAAATGAAATAGGATAATTCAACTTTCATATTAGAATTCCTAAATGTTGGAGTTTTGAAATGACCTGTAACTACATATCTAGGACCTGGATGTTATGATTTGACTCTTTGCCAAATTTGAGCTGAAAATGTAGGGTACAAGCCAAAGCTCAGTATGTACCTGGTTATAGGCTGTCAATGGCATCCTATACCACGTAAAATAGACTAAAATTATCTGGGTCTATCCGACTGTATTCAATCTTCCTAATTCCTGTTTGGTGGCTCTGTAATATGTTCCTACAAAGAAAAAAGGGGGAAAAGGTTGGGAAAATGGGTTTTCCTTGGTCAAACCCCTGTTTAGAAATCAACCTTGAAAATGAATAAACTAGATCTAAATTATAAATCATCTTATACCTTGATGATGCAATGCCTCTTTGGATGTGATCACAAATATTGATGCAATAGCTTGATTTAAAAAGAAATCATGAAATAAATTCCTTGAATGATGGCTATTGTATTTTTCCAATAATTCTTGATGAAGAAGGAAGAATGCTTTGAAGGATTGAAGACTTGGATTCTATATTGTGGAAGAAATCTTGAACTTTGATTTTCTTTCTTGATCATGAATTCTTGAAGACTTGATGGTGAATTATTGCATATAATAATAGATCATCCTAGTTATCAAAATGAGGAGAGGTAGGGGATTTATTTTCTCAATTCATCATTTTGGGGGTTTAAATCTCACACACACCAACCATAGAGCTAGATCTCCCACTAATACCCTAATACCAGGCCCTGGATCAAAATTGGGCCCCATTTTCTTAGGATAGGCCACCATTGGCATCCTATACTGATGCAGGAGCATCTTTGGTCACTAGAAATCCTGCACAACCAAAAAGATGTTTGCTTTAGTTCTTTAGTTTGTTCTCTCTCGCTCAGGTTCTGTTGCTCAAGAATGCTTGTCTTCTATTGCTTGGTCATGCTTTACCGACAGGTTTCAGTGATCTCTTTACCGGTGGGTTTTGGTGATGTCCTTACCGATGGGTGTTCTGATGCTTGGTTATGCTTTACCGATGGTTGCTGATTTTTGATGTTCACCTGCCCGAGAAGCTTACTTTGGAAGTTGGATCTTTGGATGACTTCTTCTGTTATTTTTGATGGCTTAATTGATTTGGGATCTCTCATTGGGATCTGTGTGGACCTAAATCTGGGTCTCTCCTTTGGATTTGAGTGCTAACTTCCTTGTTGGGCTCTTGTATATATTTGATTGTATGTTCTTAGTTTAGGCATCTCTCTTAGAGCAAGAAAGCAAATGTTTAGATATTGAGATCGTAGGTCTGTGATCTCTGTTGTATGAAGATCTTATTGTAATTCATTGAATATATGGCCAAAATTGGGAAGGCCTTACAGCCCAAAATGTAATGATTTTGATCAAGTTAATATAAAAGGATCTTTGTGTTTTCTTCTCTCACTGTGTTGTCTGGCTTTGGCATTGTCTCTGCAAGTTGGTTTGGCAGTTGGGTGAGCCTCCAGCCCCATCTCCATACCATCCTTGCATCAGGTGGTATCAAAGTGTGGTGAGAACTAATTTCCTTCTTAAAACCCTAACCCTAGTTGGTATTGTTGTGGGGTAGAGAATTGTGATATGACCTACAATTCCAAAGGGATTCAAGATAGTTCGTGGGAGAGGAAATCCAGATCCAGTTCTAGTTGATATGCTTAGACAGATGGCTGCTAGATTGGAAGTTGTTGAGATAGCCCAGCGTAGAGGAAGACATCTTGATGGTGTTAGTGATGATGAAAATGAAAAGGTTCAAGGTGAAGTTGCACCTGCACTTGTGATGAATCAGGAAGAAGAACGATTCTTGAGAGCTTTGACAAGTTTCAAATCCACACATCAGTTTAATCCTCCTGAGTATAGTGTAAAATTAGATTCTAATGAGTTGAATGATTGGATAACAGAGATGGAAAAGTATTTTAAATATGAAAATGTGGCAGAGGATAAGAAGGTGAAGATTGCAAGCACAAAATTGAAAGTTCATGCATCCCTATGGTGGGAACATCTGCAATTGGATCAAAAGAAGAAGGGTAAAGACAAAATCAAGGTATGGGATAAGATGGTAAACAAATTGAAAGGAAAGTTTATACCTTGTGATTATCAGATTAACCTAATTTGGTGAATGCAAAGCCTGAAGTAGAAAGATAAATTAGTAAAAGACTATACTGAAGATTTCTACAGATTTGATATCAGATCTAGCCATGTTGAGGATGAAGTGGAAAGAGTTGCAAGATACCTGAATGGATTGAGAAGTTCCATACAAGATGAAATCAGTTTGGTCAATATGGAAAGCATTGAGGAGGCATACCAATTTTCCCTAAAAGTTGTGGAAAAGTTGAATAGAAGATATGAACAAAGACAAAGAGGTAGAGGAGGTAGATTCCCTAGAGGAAGAAGTAAATCTCATTGTGAGAACAGTAGATCTAAACTAGACAAGTCAAATTCAGACACAACTCGAGACAAAGGAAAGAATGAATGGAAAGGTAGAAATTCATACCGAGGAAGAGGTAATTACTCGAGAGGTGGTTATAGAAGAAAAGGATTCCAAGTTACTTGTTACAATTGTGGTGAAGAAGGACATAAATCTTTTGAGTGTACACATGCAAGCAAGAAAGGCAGTAGTAGCATAAATGCATTGGTGCAAGAGGAGTCACCAAATGAAGCTGAGAAGGAAGGAAATTTCATGATCTGAAGGATACTATGAAGTGAGAAGGATAAGCATGACCCAATCAAGAAAATTTTGTTGAAGACCAGATATAGAGTTGCAGACAAAGTTTGGAAAGTGATTATTGACAGTGGAAGCTAGGATAATCTGGAATTTGAGGAAATGGTTGCATATTTTTAGTTGGAGAGGATGAAGCATCTAAAGCCCTATCAGATCTCATGGATCAAGGATGATCATACATTAATGGTGACTAAACAATGTTTTGTGAATCTGAAGATTGGAAAGTATTATGATAAGGTGTTGTGTGATATTATGCCTATGGATTGTTGTCATATTTTGTTGGGTAGACCTTGGCAATATGATAGACATGCTATACATGGTGGAAGATTGAATAAATATTCTATTTGGGTTGATGGTAAGAAGAAAGTTTTGTTACCTTTGATTGAAGAATATGTTGGTGAGATATGTACATCTGTGAAAGTTTGTATGATGGAAGGTAGAAAGTTTGTTAAAGATTTGAAAAAAAAAATATTTGTTATGCTTTGATTCCTAACAAACCAAGTAAGAATATAGAAGATGACATTCCTGCAGAAGTTGGAAATTTACTCACTAAGTACAAGGAGATAACTTCAGATAATGTACTTGATGGTTTGCCACCAATGAGAGATATCAGTCATTGTATGGATGTGATTCCTAGAGCTAGTTTACCAAACAAAGAACCACATCGGTTAACACCTACCGAAAATGAAGAGCTTAACCGACAAGTTCATGAATTGTTGAACAAAGGTTTGATCCAAGAAATTTTGAGTCTATGTGCAGTACCTGTTGTGTTGGCACCTAAGAAAAATGAAGAATGGAGAATGTGCACTGATTCCAGAGCAATTAACAAGACCACAGTAAAGTATAGGTTCCCTGTACCGGGAATGGATGACATCATGGATTGTTTGAGTGGAGAAAGATATTTTACCACAATTGATTTGAAAATTGGATATCATCATATTAGAATCAGAGAAGGTGATGAATTGAGGACTACTTTCAAGATAAAGGAAGGTTTGTATGAGTGGTTAGTTATGCCCTTTGGTTTAACTAATGCACCGAGTACATTTATGAGATTAATGAATGAAGTTCTGAAGAAATTCTTGAATAAGTGTATGATTGTATACTTGGATGATATTTTGATATTCAGTAAGACCAGAGAAGAGAATTTGATGCATATAAGGAAAGTGTTATAGAGATTGAAAGAGTAAAAGTTGCTAATAATCTGAAGAAATGTCCCTTCGTGAAAGAAGAGCTTGTGCATTTGGGTTTTGTGATTTCAGCTGATTGTTTGAAGATGGATCCAAAAAAGGTTGAGGCTATATTGAGTTGGCATACACCTAAAAATGTCACTAAGGTAAGATCATTTCATGGATTGGCAAGTTTTTGCAGAGAGTTTATCAGAAATTTTAGTTCCATTTGTAATGCTATGACTGAGACAAGCAGGGGAGACAAAAGAGAATTCAAATGGACACATGGATCTTATAAGAGTTTTGAAGCTTTAAAGATGAAATTTGTTGAATTACCTATGTTAGCCTTACCTGATTTCAATAAGGTATTTCAAGTTGAATGTGATGCAAGTGGAAGTGCAATTGGATTTGTGTTGACTCAAGAAGGTAAACATGTTGCTTTCTTTAGTGAAATGTTGAATGATGTAAATAGGAAATATTATGTATATGATCAAGAGTTCTATGCTATTGTGCAAGCTATGAAGAAGTGGAGACATTATTTGATGCCAAATGAATTTGTGTTGTATACTGATCATAAGGATTTACAGTATTTGGGTAGTCAGAATAAGTTGAACCAGAGACATATGAAATGGGTAGAGAATTTAAAGAGCTTTACATTTGTGATTAAGCATAAGAGTGGAGTTTCTAACAGAGTTACTGATGCATTGAATAGAAGAAGATATTTGTTGACTAAAATGAGAATTGAAGTTCTTGGTTTTGATGACATGAAAAATTTGTATGAAAGTGATCCTGATTTTTTAGAGAAGTCGAGAGTGTGCAGAGCACTTAATTCAAATCAATCAAGTAAGTATGAAGATTGTTTCATTCAGGAAGATATGTTGTTCAAAGGTATTTAGTTGTGTATACCAATAGGATCAACAAGAACTAATTTGATTAAGGAGAAACATAGTAGTGGATTGGCTGGACACTTTGGTATTGATAAAACATTGAGTTTGCTGAAGGAAAGGTATTTTTGGCCTCAGTTGTATAAGGATGTTCACAAATTTGTGAGAATCTATAGATTTTATCAAGTTGCAAAGGGAGTAATTCAGAATACTAGATTGTATACACCTATTACTGTTCCTGAGAAACCTTGGAGTGATATCAGCATGGATTTTGTTCTTGGATTACCTAGGACAGCAAGAGGTAATGATTCTATATTTGTTGTTGTGGATAGATTTTCTAAGATGACACATTTCATACCATGTAAGAAAACATCAGATGCAGTACACATAGAAGATCTTTTCTTTAAGGAAATTTTTAGATTGCATGGATTACCGAGGAGTATCATCTCTGACCGAGACAGTAAGTTTGTTAGCTATTTTTTAAGAACACTTTGGAAGAAGTTGGATACTGAGTTGAAGATTAGTTCTAGATTTCATCCACCGACTGGAGGACAAACAGATATTGTAAACCAATTTTTTGGTAATTTTTTGAGATGCTTAGTTGGAGACACACCAGGCAATTGGGATTTAATGTTGGCACAAGCAGAATTTGCATACAATAGTTTAGTAAATAGGAGTACTGGAAAGACACCTTTTGAGATTGTTCATGGCACACAACCCAGAGGTATATCATATTTGAGGGATATTGTTGGAGAAGAGAAAAGAAGTGTTGAAGTAGAATAATTTTTAGAATTTATGAAAATATTGCATGAAGATGTAAAACAAAAGCTGGAGAAAAGTAATCAGAAGTACAAAGACAGTGTAGACAGATCAAGATGAGATAAAACATTGGAAGTCAGTGATACAGTGATGGTTCATTTGAAGAAAGGAATATTTCTTATTGGAACATATGGTAAACTGAAGATGAATAAATTTGGTCCTTGCAAAATACTGAGAAGATTTGATAGTGGAAATACTTATCAAGTTGAATTGCCTGATGACATGGACATATCACCTATATTCAATATTTTAGACTTATATGAATATCATGATCCTGATGAAGAAGTGACAGTACCAAGTTATTATCCTAAGAAGCAGATAGAGGAAGTTGAAAAGATTCTGAAACAAAGAATTGGCAGAAGAACAAGAGGAAAGGAATACATGGAGTATCTGGTAAAGTGGAAGAACAGACTGATTGAGGACTCATCTTGGATTTCTCAATATAATTTAGATTCATTTCAGGTTGGACCTGACACATGATTTGGAGAATCATTTCTTGTAACCCTAGGTGTCTGATTGGTGCAGGAGCACACCTAGCTCAAACCCTTAGCTCTTTATTTCTGGCATGTACTGACTCTAGCCAAGTCAGGAGATTTTGTGTGGACCTTAGAAGGTCATTTGTTTTCCCTAAGATGGATATGACTAGGTCTATCTACTTCTAGCTAGGTTGCTTAGTTGGTTTCCTAATTTTTAGTTAACACTGTGTCGGTTAACACTGTGCCAGTTAACACTATGTCAGTTAACACTGTATCGGTTAACACTGTCGGGTAACACTGTCGATTAATTTTAGACTGGTGGTTGGTTTTACGTTACTATTGCTCATTAAAGTTAGTCGTAATGGCCCATGAAAAATGGATCTTGTCTTTTATGGATAATATGGGTAGTTGTAACAGTTCCTGAAGAGATGTTTGCGAATATGTGGGTAGTTAGGGTCATTACAATGAGAGGATGGTTATTAATAACATCCCAAGCCTTCATTAGAGAGATCAAGAGAGTAGAGATTGAAGAAGAAAAGAAGTTACAGGAAAGTTATAGACTTGCAGATTATTGTACTATTTTGTTTTGTTTCTAGTAATGAGAAGTTGCAGACTGTGTGTTTGGTGGATATCAAGATTCTTTGTTGTTCCTTTTGCATGCAAGTAGATTAGTTACTTTATTTTCTATTTTGTAAGTTTTTAACTCTTCACCCATTCTAGGTTGTAAACAGTAATGGCCCCTCAAGATTCTTGAATCCATGGTGAGAATCATGTGTTGGAATGGAACTCAAGAGGAGCCCTTGTACATAGTTTCCTTTTTATTTTCTATAGGACAAACAACAACAACAAGCCTGGAGATCTTACCCTAGGCGAGCTTGGTAATAGTCTTGCTAGGGAAGAGAATGAAAGCAATGTTCAAAAGACATTGAATAAGACAATAGAATAAATCTATTTATGTAGGTTCGGCAAGAAGAAGATGAAAAGAATTTTGATGGGGACTGAGTCTTGAAGAGGAGGTAAAGTTGAGAGTGACTTACCTCATTTTAGGGTTGTGAACACCCTAAGAGATCTAGGCAAAATATCTCAGAACAGAGTTAAGCTAGTTCTGTAGCAGCAACAAGACTATCTATCCATATCAGATTGGTATCAGAGCCCTAAAAGATCTGGGCGTGTGTTTTTTGGATGTTATCAGAAGAAACATTTTTCAACTCATCCAAGATGGTGACCAACACAGAACTCGCAAAAGATGTTTAAGAGCAAAAGGAGGAGAATAGACTCCTGAAGGAACAGTTAGCTGAAATGGTGATTAAGTTGGAAGAAGTGCAGCTTAGGACTATAGCAATCAGTGAACGGATGAGAGAAGTTGATGGAAAGGTTAAAGCAGTGGCAGAGGAAGACAATATTCCAGAGCCAGACCCTATGCTTCAAGAAGAGCCATTCTTGAAATCATTGAAGGCAATGATTGGTAAGTCCTTAGAAGGTGTGCCTCTATTTAGTGGCAGGATGGAACCAGAATTAATCATGGAATGGGTAGAAGGTCTTGAAAATCACTTTGACTATGATAATGTGACTGAAGCTCAGAAAGTAAGAATAGCCAAGACAAGGTTGAGAGGAACTACTCTCACTTAGTGGAAGTTTGTCCAAGATGAGAGGGCAAAAGAAGGAAAGAACCACATAACCAGTTGGAAAGGTATGGTGGCCAAGATGAAGGAAACTTACCTTCCTGATGATTATGAAGTGAAGTTGCACAAAAAGAGATAGAATTTGAGACAAGAATATTTAGAAGTTAGTTCATACACCGAAGAATTTCACAAACTATGCTTAAGGTCGCATGTGATGGAAGAAGAAATCTTGAAAGTGGCTAGGTACTTGAATGGACTCAAGTGGAGTATCCAAGAGGAAATTAGTCTCTTAAACCCTGAGACTATACACCAATGTTACCAGCTATCCCTCAAGGTGGAGGAAAAATTCAAGAAGAAGCAAGATTCAAATAGCAGAGGAAGAGGAAGAGATAGTAGAGGTCATAGATGAGGATATGGAGGAAGAAACTAGAGTGAGTCCAAACTCACTGAGAATCAAGGAGAATCTAGTAACACAAGAGGTGGTTATAACCATGGAAGAATTTCAAATAGTAGTTCAAGAGGAAGAAACAATAACCAAGGAAGAGGATCTTACTTCTCTTCAATGAAGTGTTACAACTGTCAGCAATTTGGACATCCTGCATATCAGTGTCCTGAAAAAGGTTCTACTTCTCAAGGAGGTGGGAAAAGAGTTAACTATGTCCAAGAAGAATCAAGTTGCAGTAGCAAGCCATTTGAGGTATCATTAGAATCAAAAGAAGGTGAGAACCTCATGATAAGGAGGACCTTAATCAGAGAGCCAATAAAAGAAGAACCAAGTCAAAGGAGAGCACTCTTTAGAGTGAAGTGAAAAATTATAGGAAAGGTGTGTAGAGTCATTATTGATTCAGGCTCAACTGATAATATCATTAGTGAAGAGGCAGCCACCAAGTTAAATTTGAAAAGGATTCCAAATGACAATCCATACAAGGTTACATGGCTCAACAAAGGACAGCATGTGTTTGTAGGAGAACAAGAATGGGTAGAGTTCACCATTGGCAAGTATAAAGAAAGAGTTCTATGTGAAATCCTTCCCATGGATGCATGCCACCTTCTACTTGGAAGGCCATGGAAATTTGATAGCCAAGACATGCACAATGGAACCAATAATGCATACTCATTCAAGAAAGATGGGGTGACTTTCAAAATTCAGTCACTAATAGAAGGAGAGGTGAAAACATCAAGTCCAAGTGTGCTCATGGTTGGTGAGGAGTTCTTGAAGACTCTAGAAGAAGAAGGAGTTTGTTTTTCTTTAGTATTGAAGCCAAAAGATGAAGTTGATGTCAAGAAATCAGAGATACCAAATGAGGTAAAAGAAATACTTGAAGAGTATAAGGATATTGTGAATGATGGCCAACCCACTCCCCTACCTCCTAAGAGACTTGTTAGCCACAAGATTGACTTCATACCAGGAGCTACCTTACCCAACAAATCTACCTATAAGATGACCCCTCAACAGAATGAGTAAATAGCCAAGAAAATCAGAGGGTTATTAGACCAAGGCCTAATTAGAAATATCATAAGCCCATGTGCAGTCCCTACTATTTTAGCACCTAAGAAAGGAGGAGCTTGGATACTTTGTACTGATTCTAGAGCCATAAATAGAATCACCATTAGGTATAGGTTTCCAATACCTAGAATTGAAGACCTAATGGATTGTTTAGGGGAGGCAAAGTACTTCAGCAAGATTTATCTTAAGAGCAGTTACCACCAAATTAGAATTAATGAAGGAGATGAATGAAAGATAGCCTTCAAAACTACAGAAGGTTTGTATGAATGGATTGTAATTCCATTTGGTTTTTCTAATGCTCCCTCAACTTTTATGAGGTTGATGAATGAGGTATTGGTAGAATGCATTGGTAAATTTGTTGTTGTCTACCTAGATGACATTTTAGTTTTTAGCAGAACTAAGGATGAGCATATTAGGCATTTGAAAATTGTTTTCAAGAGATTGCATGATGAAAAGATAATGATCAATTTGGACAAGTGTGACTTCATGAAGCAAGAGCTTGTATATCTTGGTTTTGTTTTGTCACAGGGTAACCTCAAAATGGACCAAGATAAGGTGGATGCTATTCTAAGTTGGCCTACTCCCAAGGCTGAAACTAATGTGAGAAGTTTCCATGGTTTAGCTCAGTATTATAGAAATTTCATTAGACATTTTAGTGGGATTTGTGCACCCATGTTATACACAATTAAAGGTGGGATGAAGACAAAGTTTCAATGGACACCACAAGTTGACAAAGGGTTTGAAACACTCAAGGAGAAGATAGTATAGTTGCCTACTCTAGTTCTTCCAAGATTTTATAAGATTTTTACAGTAGAATGTGATGCAATTAATGTGTCCATTGGGGCTATCATAAGCCAAGAAGGAAGACCAGTAGCTTTCCAGAGTGAGAAGCTAAATGATGCAAAGAAGAAGTACTATTCTTATGACTTAGAGTTGTATGCTCTAGTCCAAGCTCTCAAGAAGTGGAGGAACTACTTGTTGCCTAAGGAATTCATAGTATATACTGATAACCAAGCTCTCAGCTTCCTTAACTCTCAAGACAAACTTAGCAGCAAACACATGAAGTGGGTGGAGTATCTACAAGCCTACACTTTCAATATCAAGCATAAAAAGGGAGTATAGAATAAGGTTGCTGATGCATTGAGTAGAACGCTACTCGTAGTCCAAGAAGTTCAGCTGCAAAGCATAGGTATTGATAGTTTCAAAGACCTATATGCTGAAGATGAAGATTTTACTCAAATCTACAAGGTATGCAAGGAGTTTAAAAACAACTTTCATGGTGAGTTTTTTGAATATACTTTGCAGAATGATTTATTGTTTAAAGGAGGTCAGATTTGTGTTCCTAAAGGTTCTATGAGAGAGAATTTGATCCAAGAAAAACATAATGGAGCACTTAGTGTTCATTTTGGAGTCGGTAAGACTCAAGAGCTAGTTACTAGGTTCTATTTTTGGCCTAGAATGAATATCGATGTTAGACAGTATGTTGAGAGTTGTGTAGTGTGTCAAAAAGCAAAGGGCACATCTTCTAATGCAGGTATTTAACAGCCACTTCCAATCCCAGCCATACCGTGGGAATGCATAAGCATGGATTTTGTAGTTGGTTTGCCAAGAACAAGGCAGGGATATGATAGTATTTTGTTGTAGTGGACAGATTTAGTAAGATGGCACATTTTATACCTTGTAAGACCATTCATGATGCTTGTAACATTTCCCAATTGTTTTTTAGTGGAGTGGTGAGGATACATGGACTCCCACTTAGTATTGTTTCAGACACGGATAGCAAATTCATGAGCCATTTTTGGAAGACCTTATGGCAAAAGCTGGACACTAACTTGTCTTTTGGATCTGCCTATCATCCACAAATAGATGGCCAAATAGAGGTGGTCAATAAGAGTCTTGGTAACTTGCTGAGATGCCTCACAAAGGAGTATGGTCAAGCATGGGACCAACTCATTGGACAAGCTGAATATGCATACAATGATACAGTGAATAGATCAACTGGTAAGAGTCCTTTTGAAATAGTTTATGGTTTTCACCCAAGAGGAATTTTTGAGCTTAGAGAATTGAAGGAAGGAATGCATGGTAGTGGATATGCTGAGGAATTTTCTCATTCAATGAGAGAATTCCATGAAAGTGTGAGAAAGAATTTGATTGAAAATGCTGAAAAGGTAAAGCAAAAGGTGGATGCAATAAAGAGGGATGTTCAGTTTCAGATTGGAGACTTTGTGATGGTACACTTGAACAAACATAGGCTAAAAAAAGGTGTTCCTCACAAGCTATAGATGAAGAGGCTAGGTCTATGTAAGATACTTGCAAAGTATGGAAACAATGCATACAAGGTGGAGCTTCCTGAAGACATTGGGTTGTCACTAATTTTCAACATTGCAGATTTGATAGCATACAAAGGACCAATTCAAGATGTTGATCATAACCTTCAAGAGGTAATAAAAGAGGTAAAAGATCTGAAATTAACCCCTACTCCATCTATGATAGCTGAAAAGATACTAGACTCAAGGGTCTACAAGAATACTAGGAACAAAGACTATATGGAGCACCTTGTAAAATGGCAGGAAAGAGAGGATGTTGATGCTACTTGGATTAGAGAAACAGACTTCAAGAGGTTGGGCATTGATCCAAACATGCTCAATCCAAGGATGGACTAACCTTTCTTTTCTTTGGGGGAGTATGGTGCAGGAGCACACCTAGCTCGAACCCTTAGCTCTTTATTTCTAGCATGTACTGACTCTAGCCAAGTCGGGAGAGTTTGTGTGGACCTTAGAAGGTCATTTATTTTCCCTAAGATGGATATGACTAGGTCAATCCATGTCTAGCTAGGTTGCTTAGTTGGTTTCCTAATTTTTGGTTAACACTGTCGGTTAACACTGTTGGTTAATTTTAGACTGGTGGTTACTTTTACGTTACTGTTGCTCGGTAAAGTCAGTCGTAATAGCCTGTGAAAAGAGGATCTTGTCTTTTATGGACAGTATGGGCAATTGTAACAGTTCCTGGAGAGATGTTTACAAATATGTGGGCAGTTAGGGTCATTAAAATGAGAGGATGGTTATTAATAGCATCCCAAGCATTCATTAGAGAGATCAAGAGAGTAGATATTGAAGAAGAAAAGAAGTTACAGGAAAGTTAGAGACTTGAATATTATTGTAGTATTTTGTTTTGTTTCTAGTAATGAGAAGTTACAGACTGTGTGTTTAGTAGATATCAAGTTTCTTTGTTGTTCCTTTTGCATGAAAGTAGATTAGTTACTTTATTTTCTATTTTGTAATTTGTTAACTCTTCACCCATTCTGGGTTATAAACAGTAATGGCCCCTTGAGATTCCTGAATCCATGGTGAGAATCATGTGTTGGAATGGAACTCGAGAGGAGCCCTTATACATAGTTTCCTTTTTATTTTCTATAGGAGAAGCAACAACAACAAGCCTAGAGATCTTACCCTAGGCGAGCTTGGTAATAGTCCGGCAAGGGAAGAGAATGAAAGAAATGTTCAAAAGACATTGAATAAGCAAATAGAATGAATCTATTTATGTAGGTTGGGCAAGAAGAAGATGAAAAGCATTTTGATGGGGATTGAGTCTTGAACAGGAGGTAAAGTTGAGAGTGACTTACCTCATTTTAGGGTTGTGAACACCCTAAGAGATCTAGGAGAAAGATCTCAGAATAGAGCCAAGCTGGTTCTATAGAAGAAACAAGAATATATGTCCACATCACTGATGCAGGAGCATCTTGGGTCATTAGCAATCCTGCACAACCAGAAAGATGTTTGCTTTAGTTCTTTAGTTTGTTCTCTGTCGCTCGGGTTCTATTGCTTGAGCATGCTTGTTTTCTGGTGCTTAGTCATTCTTTACCAACATGTTTTGGTGATCTCTTTACCGATGGGTTTCAGTGATGTCCTTACCGATGGGTTTTCTGATGCTCGATTATGCTTTACCGACGATTGCTGATTTTTTTTATTCACCTGCCTGAGACGCTTACTTTGGAAGTTAGATCTTTGGATGACTTCTTTCATTATTTCTGATGGCTTAATTGATTTGGGATCTCACATTGGGATCTATGTGGACCTAAATCTGGGTCTCTCCTTTGGATTTCAGCATCGACTTCCTTGTTGGGATCTTGTATATATTTGATTGTATGTTCTTAGTTTAGGCATATGTCTTAGAGAAAGAAAGAAAATGTTTAGATATTGAGATCGTAGGTCTATGATCTCTGTTGTATGAAGATCTTATTGTAATTCATTGAATATATGGCCGAAATTGGAAAGGTCGTACAGCCTGGCATGTAATGATTTTGATCAAGTTAATATAAAAGGATCTATGTGTTTTCTTCTCTCATTGTGTTGTTTGGCTTCCGCATTGTGTCTACAAGCTGTTTTGGTAGTTGGGTGAGCCTCAGACCCCTTCTCCATACCCTCCTTACCTCATATACCTTGTAAAATGAACCAAATTTTGGACCAGGGCTAGAAAAATAGGGTAGGTGCAGGTTCTCTAGTTATAGTTCATTTTGAGGTTGGGAGAGCATGTAAAGGATAGAAATGGCCTGATAAGTCCTAGGAGATGAAATGAATTATTTGATTGGAGTAAAAATAGGGGATCACACTTATAAATAAGGTCCAACATATATTTTTGAAGAAATTGAGCCAATATAGGAGTTATAATGTTAATTTGAAGGTCCAACAAGTGTTAAAAGAGCGTGAAATCAATATGAAAACCCATACATACTAAAATGTGTCTAAAATTAGCACATAATACATTTATCCCCCACTTTAGTGAGAGTATGAGTCCACCTCATGCTCATGGTAAAGTAGTAGAAAGAGAGAGAAAGATGAAGATCATGGGAAAACTTCAAGGAGATAAAATATCACTAAGTTTAAGGACACTAGCCCCCAAACCAAGGATCTTAAATTGTACATCCATATGAAAGGATACATAAAAAAAAAAAAAAAAAAAATCTTAAGCTTACTAAGATTCCAAGTCAAATAGTTGAAGAGACCTCGTTAAAGAAAAATGTCTCAACTGCTAGAATCGTGCTCAAACAACATTTTGCAAAAGTACAAGTGGTCACCTCAAAAGGGAAAGAGCACACATTAAAGATAAGATAAGACTCCATGATCCACTCAAATAGAAAAGTGTTTTATACTATAGAATCATGGAGGAGAGAATAAGGCAATCATGGATGACACGGGCTAGCCAAATATGTTGCGCTAGGTTATCCATGAGAGAGAGATAAGAAAGAGTGAGAGAATGGGGAAATGGTCAAGAAAATTGTGTTATGTTATTTCCACCCACCAAATATATTCTAAAGGGGTAGTTGACGGTCTATCACATGATAGTAAACTCATGAAAATCTATGTAAATGAGAGGTTTAATGTTCTAGAAAAGTGTGTTATGCTAGTCAACCCGTAAAAATGATAGGTCAAATGGTCTAGCAAATTATGTCATGCTAGTCAACAAATCTTGAAAATTTATGCAAAGGAGAGGTCAAATGGGCTAACAATTTGTGTTATGCTAGTCCAACCAATCCTACAGATAGCCAAGAAAAACATTGCATCCAAGGAAATCCACCAAAAATGTACAAAGGAGAGTGATATGACCTTAGCAATTTATATTGCGCTAGTGTACTCTACATGTCATTCTTAAATTAAAAAACATATTTGAAATAATGAGGCCATATATCCCCCCTGCCCCTTAAGATGGAAAATAGGACTATTTTGACATCTTAAGGAAAAGAGAAATAAGCGTAAACCATATTTAACAACGAGAAGGTATCCAAAAGCAACACCCATTCTAATCCAAAGAGGTCACAACTCCTATGAGGTCAAGGAAGTGGCGAATGCAAGGAGATACCAACAAAGAAATATAAAGGGATCATTTTGAAGGACATTAAAAAGAGATGTGGAACAAGAAGGGAAAAATTCACACCTTCCCTATTTCTAGGTAAAGGGATTCTTAAGGAAGGATGACACACATTTAGCCCCCAAAGTAAGGGATTTGACCATGGATACCCAATTGTGAACAATGAAAAGGATATGATTAAGGATGCATATCTCTTGTATAGAAGATAATCCTTAATGTAAATCAATATTTCTATGTAAAATTAGATATCACAAGATAACCAAATGAAACTTAACCAAGATAAAAGTGGATCTTTAAGAGAAGGATGAGAGATATTGAAATACCACACTTGCCCCCAAGTGTAGAGACATTGATAAAATTAAGAAGGACTATTATGTTACTTGCAAAGTATGATTGCACATGAAAATTGTACCACCATGCATGACAATGAGCCCCCAAAGGATAGGCTGACAATGTGACATAGTGTGGAGCAACATAATAGGGATTTAAATATTATTTAAAGAAACCAGAATTGAAAATTAACTCATTGTGACATGTTATGTGAATGATATCATATTTTATGAGTTTTTGAATTATTTAATGCAAATCTTGACATTCATTAGTAGAGTGGTCATGATATCAGTGATACATGCAAAAAGGGAGATTCATAAGGTTTTGACTATGCTACTTTTTTTCGTTTAGGTCGAGTAATCAACTTAGCACTAAGAAGGTTATGAAAAATGATTTCTTGATTCAAGCTAGGTGTAGAAGAAATGTTAGATGATAAAGGAGGGGATGTGGACAAATGAGGAAATTTGAAACTTTTTTCTTCCATAGGTTTATCATTAATCTCAAAGCTTTGTTACACACATCCTAAACTATGTTTGAGATTATGAGTTGAATTTTTTTAGAATTAGGTTGGACGAATGACCCACTAGGCCCTCTAAAGGGTCACATATTGAAATTAGGAATTTTGTATTCACCCTCAAAAGATGGTGTAAATTCCAATAATACCCAATCATCATCTAAAAGGACACTTGTAGAAGAAGATATGTTTTGTTTAAATGGTGTAGGAATAGAAGGAGAATAAGATTTAGATCATAAGCAATTTTGGATTTTATCATCAGTAACAAAGGTATACATGGTGTTGTTATAGATGAAATTCAATTTGTGATGAAGTGTTGAAGGAACAACACACATATCATGTAACTATGGTTTTCCTAAGAGAAGGTTATAATTAAGAGAATTGTACATGACATGAATGGGTGTGGGTAAAATAATAGGACCTACCTTAACATGCAAGGTGATAATACCCAAGGTTTTTTTAGAAACATTATCAAAGCCACAAATAGGAACAAAATCAGGTTTAATTAAATAAAAATCCACATGTATCTTGTTTAACAAGCCAATGCTACAAACATTAAGTCCCGATCCATTATCAATTAAAGTTATTTGAATAATATTACTATTAGTAAGGACAATAACCATCAAATAATCATGTTGATCTTGGATTTCCTTAGGAGGCAACTCATCTTGAGAAAATACAATTTGAGTATTATTTTTGGCTGCATTCATGCATTCAAAGATGGAAGTTATGTTGTCTTTCCTAGGAGGTGGGATCATCACATTTTTGTAGGCTTGTTGTAACGCTTCATGATAAGTAGGTGATTTTTTAAGAAGCTCCCAAAGGGAGATCTTGGTAGGATTAGCACAGAGTTTTTCTACTAAATCATACTCCTTTCTAAGATTTTGAGGGAGACAGGGTGGAAGGGGGAGCATTGGTTGAGAAGCCGGAAGAGAGAGAGGAAGCACATTAGGATTTTCACTTCCCAAAACATTGACAATATTGACTTGATCAAGCTCTTGATTATTCATGGGTTTATATAAGGGAAGAATAAATGAAAGTAGTAATGATATTATTCTCTTCTTCCATGGTATCCTCATGACTAGGAAAAACTTTAGAATAGGGATTAGGAACATCCATTAATGCTTCATCTCTAAAAGGAATATCCAACGAAGGTAAGGTGATGTTAAGAAATATATTTATAATATCTGCCTCTTGCTCAAAAACATCCTCATAAAGGGGTACATATTAGGAGAAGGATCACCACCATGCATGGATGTTTCATGACTAGGGGGATTTGAAGAAATTTCAACCAAAATAGCATCTTCTTTTATCAAGGTTACTTCATGAGGAAGAGAATAATCAATCATGTTGTCTAGTGGTTTATCCCAAATAGGAAAATCACCAAGGGTAGGAACATATCTATGAATAAAGCACACTTTAGGAGAAAAATAATCGTGACTCACTAAAGCTTCATCTCTAAAAGGGGAAGGAAATGAGAAAATATCATTCTCCTGTGCCGAAATATCTTTATGAGAGAGATAAATTTTAGGAGAAGAACCAATATCATCCTTCAAGATCGCATCCTTAGGAGGGAGGTTCTTTGAATAAATGTTAATAAGTGTTTCTTGTGCTAAAATGTTCTCATGGGTGGGATAAATTTTGGGGGAGGGAATATTATTATTATGGATGAAATTAAGAACCAAACTATCATCAGATGTATGAAAGGAAATATCTTGAAAATATTGAAAGAGACTTGAAATTGAAGTAGGAAATGATCATAACAACTCCATTGATAGAATGAAAGTGCAAATACATACAATAATGCATGGAATGAAACATTTTTGTATTTTTTAAATTGTTTTGAAATATGCAAACATGAAGATGGAATGCAAGAATGCAATGGATTTATGAGATAAGTTTAAATGAATATATCTAAATTAGATCTAAATGGCTAAAAATGCAACAATTTAATGCATGAAAAGATTATCTAAATGCATAGAATATAGAAATGGTATGATGTAAATATTAATTAATGAAATACATACAAAGTAGATCTAGACTCCAAATCAAAGTGGAAATCTCATGCAAGGAGGATCCAACCACAAAAATCAAAAGTATGTACGAAGCACAAATGCATACAATGAACAAAATGCAATCTAACTACCAAAATCAAAAGAGGAAATGTTATGAATCAAGTTCACCAAAATGTATAATATAAAATCGGGATCATGTAAAAGGGCTAATTTCCTCAATTCATATGAAATATTTGAATACAAAACCATCTCAAGAAAAGTATGATTAACACCACTTGAAATATGTCAATGCAATATCCATACTTGAAGGGCTTTTATTCCTTTGTTTCTTATGGTTAAGAAAGAGAGGGATAATATTGTCTTGCAAAAGACTAAATATAGAAGATTTGATCTTTAGATTGAATGAGAAAATTGATGTAAAAGGGAATGGAGATAAATTTGAATGCACCTAGAAATAAAATAGGATAAGTGAGCTTTCATATTAAAATTCTTGACAATCAGAGTTCCAGAATGACATGTAACTGCAGATCTGGGAACTGGAGGTTGTGATATGACTCTACCAAAATTGAGCTAAAAATGCAGGGAATGGGATAAAACTTGGTCTGTACCTAGGTATAGGCTGCCAATGGCATCCTGTACCTAGGTATAGGTCGCCAATGACAACCTATACTAGGAAAAATTGATTGGAATCTTTTGGGTCTATCTGACTATGTCTAGTCTTCCCAATTCCTTCCCAGTGGCTCTATAACATGTTCCTGCACATAGAAAAATGGGTGAAAAGGTTGGGAAAAATGATTTTCCTTAGTCAAAACCCTATCTAGGAATCAACCTTGAAAATGAATGAAAATTGCACAAGGAAAGATGAAATATAAACCAGATTTGAACTGTAAATCACCTTATACCTTGATGATGCAATGTCTCTTTAGATGTGATCACAAATGTTGATGAAATATCCTGATCCAAAATGAAATCATGAAATAAATTCCTTGAATGATGGATATTGTATTTTTCTAACAATACTTGATGAATAAGGAAGAATTCTTTGAAGGATTGAAGACTTAGATGGTTAATTGTGGAAGAAATCTCAAACTCTTATTTGCTTGCTTGATCACGAATGCTTGAAGACTTGATATTGAATGCTTTCATATGATAATGGATCATCCTATTTATCAAAATGAGGAGAGATTGGGTTTTTATATACTTATTCCATCATTTTGGGGGTTTAAAACTCAACTAGGTTGACTACAGAGCTAGATCACCCGCTAATACCCCAATATTGGGCCTTGGGACGAATTAGGGCATCATTGTTCTGGGAGAGACCTCCATTGGAATTCTATACAATGAAATCAATGTGGGGACCTATACATTCTAAAATGAGCACCTAATTAAGGGTGCTTACTTTTTAGAATGATACAATTATGTAGATTAGATATTGGTTTGTATTCAAGCAGTGTAATAAAATCACTCTACTTGTGCACTCATGTACCAAAATAGAAACTCCTTTAAGACTGATGTGGAGCATTTAAAAAAAAATTATAATAAAAGTAGAAAAACAAGGGTGTTGTCCCTTACAAAAACCCTAAGGTGTAAAATAATAGACCAAAATGACTATTTACAAAATTTCTAGAATAGACCATTAAAAACATACCAGCAACTTAGTTAGTAACCTAAATCGAGAGTGGGGAGACAACTCGCCCACATCATGGGAAGGCGAATGTGGGACTACAAGGAAATTTTTCCTTAATCGATAGACAACTTCCCAAGTGATACATTTAGTATTATCCACACCACCAAGGGGAGGTGGTCAAACCCTCTTTACAAGACAATCAACACTAGGAATAGAGTGTTGGAAATGTTGTACCTCATCAGCCAAAGCATGGAGCATATCAAGAGAAATAGTTAGAGGAGGGTCTAAGCAGCTAGAGGGGACCGCACTAGTAGCAAGAGATAGAGTTGGCTCTATCAATCCTTAGTAGGCTAAAACAATAGGAGCATCACCTTGGGGGAGTCAACACCATCCTATGAAGAGAGATTAGAGGAAGAAGAAGAGGTCGGGATAGTCAAATGATAATCATATATATATTTCCACCAAGTGGAAGCACCTTTACAACGTAAAATAAAACAATTTGTAACTAGATGACTAGCAGAGAAGCACCACCAACATTGAAAGGGGAGGCCCTCATAATCCAACGATTGAGTCCAAGGCGTGTCCCCAACCATGATAACCACATCACCCAGAAGAGATGTGGAGATGTTAATGTTAACAAGAATGAAAGCGAATGTAGAGAGTCACATATTTTTCGTAGCCTCATCCACCTTTAAGAAATGACCAATAGAGTTTTCAATGGACTCAAAGAAAAATAATATCCCAAAAAATAAGGGGAATATTGGGGAGACAAACCCACATTGGATGCACACTGAGCTGTTCAATAAGAGGATTGAAGGAGACTGTCCAAGGTTTGGATGAGAGTGTGATTCCCCCACACACATAATTTTTTAGTACCAGAGCACATTCTTCAACAAAAGTAAAGAAGCAATAAAAAACCCTTTGCAAAAAGGAAATGCTCAATATTACTAGAGACTACAGATCTCCAAGAATCTGTCACCCAATAATGCAAATCCAGAAGAGAGGGCTAAAAACCAATGAATCTACAAACCAACCCAAAACGTTAGTAGAAATTCACATTATCCACCACATTCAGGCCATACACCACCATATGGGATACCTTTGCACAAGCCAGGGGTGATATTTCTACTTTGGAGGAATAGCAGCAACAAATTTGGCAACACAAACAAATCTTTGTCCACCAATAGTAGAGGGATACATAGGGGGCATCATTCACTACCATAGCACACCTAGTGCAAGAACAACCCCCCCCCCCCCCAACCCACCAACAACATTAGAGAGGTTGGAACCAACGATCAAAATCCTAGAGGATATCCAAGCCCCCCAACCCACTAGCAGATGGATGTATTTATGATATCATAGGGAAATTAAGGGTCTAAGCTCTATAAGATAGGATCAGTTAACTATTATAACTTCCTTTTTCATTGGGATTTTGTCCAAATCTAACTTTTTTGAAGTTGATATTTCACATCTTTAAAAATAAAAATAATACTTCATGTGCTCGCAAATTTATTTTAATTTAAATTCCTTCCATTATGCATAATCTAGTGTTATAAAACCTTGTAAAATCCTTTGTAAACATATATCTGATGAAAACAATTATTAGGTATTTGTACAACATATTTTTGTAGGTTGATGATTTTGTGAGTGACCATAAATGAATTTATGTACATGGGTTATTAACTAAATTTTCATCTTTTGGTTGTATCATTTAATCAAGCTACAATAAATGAAGATCTTTAACTTATAGGTGTAACAAAATCACATAAAGAAGTATTGTCATGATTATTTCTAGGGATGCTCTTAAAAATGGAGTCAAGTTTTACATGTATTTTATTCACTTCTGTTATACGTTATAGATCTATAGGAACACTCTCTTGAACTTGGCAGGGCTCATAGTGAAAAAGAGGTTTAGCCACATCTTGTTCATTGTCCTTGTCTAATATTTGATTTGAGAATAGGTCATCTCCCTTTGTCTAGACTAATCTAGTTCTTGTGTTTGATATTATGTTAAGATCCTTAGAATTTGGGTTACTATAGAAAATAACATCAACATGATCATTATTTACAAAGTTATTCATCTTTATCTTTTCTAAAGATTTATTGCTAGCTAATGCTTCATAGGTTCCTTTGGTGACTAGGGTTTCAAAAATTGCAAGATTAATTCTATGGACTTTCACTAACTATTCTATTGTATGGTTTCATACTAACCAAGGACATGCATTTGGTTTCCTTACTAGAGATTCTCCTGTCATTTCCAATGAAGTCTAGTTTTGTAGGGGAATTGGCCTTTTTGCTTTGCTAAGGAATATTTTTTCCTCCCTCTTGTGTTTCCGCTAAACCTTTCAACATTTCTACTTTGCCCAAACCTTTTTTTACAATCCAATATTTTTTCTTTGAACAATATTTTTAAATATTCCGATGTTTCTACTAAACCTCTAGTCTTTTCATTTTCTTAATATACATTTTACAAGTCAACTTATCTAGTTTGTGTAGAAGTGTTTGTGATTAGTCTTTCGCACCTTTTCAAGTTTGAAGCATGTGTGATTTCTAACTCTATTTTTTATGTCAAATGTTCTTTCCACCAAATTGAGAAGACTTTCTATTTAATTGAGAAATTTTGAATTGTGTTTTGTAGTTCTTATTGTTTTTCTAAAAAAATTAATGGTTTTTTTATCTCTTCCCCACTAATCATTGGTTTGTAGAAATTATTTTAATTATTTTTGTTGATATAACTCTATATATTTTAGGTTCATTTGTTTATGCCTTAAATTTTGCAAACTACTAACATTGTGCTTTTGTAGGATCATTTTTCAGAGTTTGATTCCCTAACTATAATATCATGATAGGGGGAACCAATGTATTTTTTTCTTCTTTGTTGTGTTATGCAAACAAGAATATGTTCTACTTTCGCATCCTAGGACGATCTTCAAGATTTAAAGAAATTTCACTTATTTTCCTTGTGTGTTTATGTTTTGTGTGACTAGACCACACATGTCACTTGTTTATTAAGGTTTAAGACTCAAAAGTTGTCTCTTCACTTAGATAACCGGGGGTCTTACTTATGCTATTTAGTCATACTTTTGAGTGATCTTGGAAATCAAAATCAAGTGTTCCCTTTTCTTTTTAGGGCCCTAGTGACTTTGTAAGTGAGATCCAAGTATCGTGTTCTGGTAGGTAATAGAGAAGAGGTATCGCCCTCTCAATTCAAGCCATTAGATATTCTAACTTTGTGTAGGAAACCTTTTGGTAGCTTGTCACTTGTGATGCACTAGTAAGTTATTAGCTCTAAGAAGCTACTCACATTATACTTTTGGAAATAAAACTATAGGATACATGTAAAAACCTAATTCTATACAGTTAATGTTATAAGATATTAGGAAAATACTATTTATGACCAAGTCAAGTATATGTGTAAGCTCATAAGAAAAACAATCCCATTTGATGAGCATCACTTTTTGAAATGTATTCTTTTCTTCCTCCATCACCTTGCACAAAGCTCAACAAAACTTAAATAAACACAAGAAAATATTAATCTTATAAAAAATAATTCATACATGTACCTTTTTTAATGAGTTCATTAAGCAAGCTTAAAATGTCTAAAAATTGTGATTATGATATCCTATTGAATCAATACAAATATCCCAATAACCACAAACTTTATTTAACAATAAATAATGTTTCATCCACCTAGATTATTTCCTAATTTAAAACAAATATTTCATGGTTCAGAACCTTATTAATATATGATCTAAGCTTCACCCAAATTATATGTTGAGTGCTTACATAAAGAAAACCTTTGAAACTAATATGCAAGAAATTTAATTCTAGTTCATTGATTTTTCCCTTTATGACATATTGTGGCTCTAATTTTTCTTCTTACTCGACTATCATGACTTCTTTCTTGACTTCCTCTTACTATTCTTCTCTAGCGAACTCTTCAATATTTTAGGTTCGACTCCCTTGGGATCTCATTTTTTATAGAATGATTATTTTGGATCCTACTCTGTAATGTACTCCTTAAGCAATTCTAAATATTCATCTTAGGCCTCACTAGCTTCTATCATTGAGGTGTTCTCATATTCTTCCTCTATGACATCTTGTGGCTCTAATTTTATAAATACTCTACTATCATAACTTCATTCATGACCTCCTCTCATGATTGTATCTCTAGTGTACTCTTCACTACTTTAGGTTCCACTCTCTTGGGCTCTCCCTCTTTTGAGAATGACTTTTTTGTCTATTTCTCCTTGATCTCCTCAATAGAAATTTTTTAGTATTCCTCTTATTTTCTCCATCTTGATATGTAGTCATAAATACTTATTTTATTTACATTTCTCCTATCATTTCTATCCTATTGTTCCATTCTAAAACACCCTCTATGGGTTTTATTTTCATATCTTGTTCCTTGCTCATTTATTTGAAGCTCACAAGAATAAGTAAAGGTCATGTATCAATGAATGATGGACCTATGTCTATATATTCCATGATATCTTTCCAATTATTTATTAAAGGGTTTTGTCTTCTCTCATTTTAAAAATTTGGCTTTGAATAACATTGAACTCCTATCACCTATAACTTCTTTTATCTTTTCCATTTGCTAGTACCCAATTCTCCCATCACTTATTTGCATAATCATTCATAACCACATGCTCACAAGCTAGAAAGAGAGACACTTAGATGGAAATATTATGTCCCTTCTTATACTTTTCAATTCAAACAATAATTTGGAACACAAGAAACCATAATCATTTGATAACATAAACAAAATCTTAACCAAAATATTTTCAAACTACAATAATTACTAATATTCAACTAATAAAAATAAACTTGCACAAATGACTCAAACTCTAATAATAACTTATGTTGATTATGTCATATAGGTGCAAAAAGATATTATTATGGCATTCATTATATAATAACATACATCATTAACAAATAATGCACGTAATAATTCACTAAACTTTATTCCCAATCCTTGAAGCTCCAATGCAATCCCTAAGTGGGAATGCTCTCAAATAACTAAAGATTTTTCATCTATTGATTTTGGAAACCAATGAGTTTTTGTCCATTAATCACAATCTCTTATGAGGTTTCCTCTATAGAAGATAGCTTGAAAACATAGTTCCCAAAAAATATGATGACACAACTTTACTACCCATAATTTAAAAAAAAAAATCCTAGATTTATATGCTACCCCTCAAAAGAAAAAACTAGTTAACCTAGATAGTTGGTAGAATTCTTCCACAGTCCATGAATGCATCAATATATTCTTCTAGATCAAATTGTATGATATTTTTTTCCTCAATGTTTCAAATCACTCGCAGTGATTAGGAGAAAATATTATACTAAATATAGAATGCATAATAGCTTTTGTAATAGTTGTAGGATTGGAGAAAAGATTAAACAACTAATTGGAAAAATAAAAATAAAAGGTAGTTATGAAGAAAAATAGAAGTAAAAGAAAGACCCTAAAGAAACAAGAACCAATAAGACTAAACAAGAATCATAACAAGATTCACGAACAAAAGACAAGAAGAGTAATCAAATAAGGCAAATAAATATTAAAAATTAAAAGTAAAAAGAGAACAAATAAATCAAAAGACCAAACATAAGGAGCTAAACTAGAAAATCATTAAAAACAAACTCTAAAAAAAATTATTTTTTTTTTAAAAAAAGAGACTAAAAATTAAATAAATATGAAAAAATAAAAAAGTAACCAATCAAAAACACAAAAACTCTATAAAAATACATGACTTTTCTTAAAAATTGATGAGAAAGAGAGTCATTATCTTTCCTAATGATAAGGACATCTAAGGAGATTGAATCTGATAAACAACTTCCTTTCTTAGATGTCCTTATCATTAGAAAAGATAATGGCTCTTGCTCGTTGAGTTTTTAAAAAAGACACACATACAAACCTCTACCTTCATGTCTCTTCTCATCACCACCCTACCCAAAAAATGGGAATTCTCAATACCCTGGCTACTCAAACCTATCACATTTGTGATGAGGACCATATTGATCTAGAAATTTCCCACCTCTATCAGGTCTTCATTATTAATGAATATCGCATAAATCAAATCTGTAGAGATTTCAAATGAGCTAAAAATCATGTTAATCCTAGACCCAGACCTAGTTTACCTTGTGCCTTCCAAATTTATACCATCCTTTATGTGGAAGGCGTCTCCAACAATATTTCCAAAATCCTCTCTAAAAAGGCATTTTTTGTTCCTTTAAACCTATCTCCACTACCTGTCGTATCATCCCCTCAGTCAAAAACTTTGTGCACACTCTTCTCCACTCAGAAGTTTATAAAATTGATTTCTCTTGTGGAACCCCATTTATTAGAGAAATTAGGCAATCCATCAGTTCCAGGATAAAAGAGCATAGTTCTAATATTAAATTTGTTCATGCTACCAAGCCTACCTTAGTCGAACACTCCAACTATATCAAACACAATTGCCTTGAAAATATGCAAGTCATTGTTCGAGAAGATAACTAATTTAAGCATAAATTCCAAGAGGTCATCACCATCAAGAACCACATGTCCACTCTTAATCGTGATGAATGTTGGCACATCAACCTCGCCTAACATCCTCTCTTAAATTTCCTTTCCACCAGGGATAACTTTAAGAAACCCCCTCCTAGGAAAAAGTGTAAAAGTCTGGCGAATCGTACATTAATTTAGGGGCAAAATTTTATTGATGATGGCAAAAAAAATTTCCAAATTAGGAAAATAATATAAAGGTGTAGGCAATTTTTTCCGTGCCAAATAAAAATTCCATAAAATTGTGGCGAATTATAAATTAATGTGGGGGAAAATATATAATATATGAGGCAAATTATTTTCTTGTGAAGGTAAAAAAAAATATTTGTACTGACTATTTTTATGTGTCGTTTGAAAATATATTTATTTTATTGGTTAATCTATTGTTAATTATGGGAAAAATAAATATTTTATTTGGCAATTTTCAAAAGATGGGACTCGTCAATGCGTCATGTGGGCCAACACCAACTAATATTAAATGTCTTATTTGAGACCGTTTGACTATCCTAGATCAATGGCTGAAGTTTAATTTCGGCCCAATTTTGTGAAGGAAACAGATTTTTCCAAGAAGTCACCCGAATAATGACACGTAAAATTATAATTAATGCAACGTACAGCAAATATCACTTTTATTTGTTGCGAATATAACTAATCACACATTGGACACATAACCTAATTAGGTATTGTTAAATGTATTATTTGAGACCATTTGATCATCCTAGATCAATGGTTGAAATTTAATTTCAGACCAAATTTCGGAAGGAAACCGACTTCTGTAGGAAGTCACCGGAATGATGACACGTATCAAGCCTTAAAAAGTGCACCATAACCATGATTGTTGATTACTACTGGTTATTTGTTGACGTGGACGGTGGATAGTACAACTGCAACTTGTAACTCGTAACTCAAAAAGAAATAAATGCCTTGTTAGTGACATTCTTTAACTGTCAATAGTACACATGCATTTATGGGAAAATTTATGGGAAAGATTTACATTTAGATATGAAAGATTAAGGACAGTCGATTTAAATCTCTAGACTCTCACATGCATAATACGCATAATGCATTTATGGAAATTGCATTAAATACGATTAAAGAAAGAATAATTATTAATTGCTAAGTATTTGTGATCACTACTATCAATCAAGGGGTCGGGGCTATTTAAAGAGAATCTGGTTTCTTTCTTCTTCATTTTTCTTTTGGTAGATTAAGAGTCAAAGCTGCCGGTGGTAGAATTGTGCCTCTGGTTTTAAGGTTTAGGTATGTAGGTCTTTAAGCTTTCAAGAATTAAAGATTAATACACCAATCCGTTTGAGATGCACATCCCTAGATGACCAGAGGTCCTTTTTGGGCAATGTCTCGGAAGAAATCTTCACTTCCGTTTGTAGGGAGGTTGGTGGCGACACTTTTATAAATCCTGTTGTGTTGATGTTATTGGGTTGAGAGTTCCTTGAGAATGTCGATAGATACCACGTCTACACGGACATTACGTCCTAATTTTTTGCATCTCTCCTCGACCTCGGAGGACAGAAGGTGGATATGCTGATGTTGTTGAGGAAGGTTTTTAAAGAGAAATTCTTGAAGGACGATGTCAATGTTTCTATTTTTGCGGAATTAGGGGTGGGGATCCCTTGGCCAAGAGATATACACAAGTTGTTGGTGTCGGGCAGAAAAGTGGTCAGACAACCCTTTTTGTTGAACCTAAATAACGAGCAACTAACGTGACACAGGAAATGGGCACGGCTTGGGAGGGATTTCTCTGAAAATGGTTTTACCTTGATGAATTCGACGAGTCAGACTACACATGCCTTGACGAATTCTCAGAGATTATCCTCTCTAGAAAATTCTACTCAGATGAAAGGGAAGATGAAGATCCATAATTCCCTAGTTTACCCATTCCTGTTACCCTAGTTTTTTGACAATGGACATGCAAAGTTTCACTTTTTTTTAACAAATAAGAAGTTGCCTAGTAGGTTTCTGTTTTTACTGTACGATGTAAATTTTTGAAAAAAAAATAATAAAAATTTTCCAAGTTCGTTTCAATTTTCTTTTTATGGTTACAAAAAATGATTCTTAGACTTCTCTGTGATTACAATATTTTAATTAGTTGCTTTACCTATGTATTAGACATTTAAGTATATGCTTAAGCGATGAATTAGTACTTCCATTTTTTAAATCTGAAGACTGAGATTCTGAATTTTTAAAATGATTAAGTTTCTTTATCAATCCAGAGCAAGTTTCTATTTTTAATTTGCCAATGTGTCATATCAATGTGTGATTATAAGATAGAAATAATTGAATTAAAATCTAAATCCGACTACACTGTAAAACTAAACATTTAATAACATTTATTAAATG
>MU227573.1:1661718-1673121 GCA_018584345.1 Thuja plicata
CGGCTATCCACCCATAGTGGCAGCTCTTACCATAAACATCCAAGTTAGGTGAAATTTATAGGATCATTTGGAACAATCACCATACGTAGAAATTCAAGAAAACATTATGCCCCCTATCCTTGTGACTCTTTGTCTTTGCGCAGACGTCATTGAGTAACTAAGAAGACATAATAAATCATCAATTGTGAATCAATCAAATAAAATTTACAATTACTTAGGTGCCCCTAGTTGAAAACATCATCAGGACATAAAAGAACCATAATCAAACCATTATTAAACTGTGTTTAAGTAGTACTTGTTCATTCATCTGTCAAACACAGTAAAGATTCATCAATTAGAAAATTGGAATATAAGCAATATGGTGTTCCATGTTTGTGCATTGATAGAATAGTCCATTCCTGTGTGCAATCCAATATAGTCTTGTAGGAACTCCGTTAATGTAAATGTCGTGTCTGATGTTTTGAAAAGACACCCTTGTTTTAGAAAGTGACATTGTTTTGCATGTATCAAGAAACATTGTGTCTGTAAGTCAAACCATCCTAGAGCAACCTAGCAACTACAACCGACTATGCCAACAACGATGCCCCCAATGCAGAATGACTTATTCCTAAGACGTAAAGATAGACAAATCCCAAGCAAGGATAAGATAGTCATGTAGGAAAATGAAGTCAGTGTATGGGCACAGGCAAAATTGTGAAGGCCTAGTATCAGTAGTGTATTGATAGATGAAGCGCAGAACACAAGTGATTCCTAATTGCCAGGTTTTCACCACTTGGCAAGATCTTTTTCTTTCTTTTTGCTACAAAGATGCTTGTTTTACCAGGTGCTCATCAAGGCACTTTTCTCTTTTTCAATTTTTTTGCTATTTTTGCTTTTTTGAATGTTTTTATAGTATCAAGGCGCCTGCTTACCAGGTTTTCACTAAGGATACCCTTTTTGTAGGACCTTTTCCACTATTTTTGGATTTCTTCAGGATCAATTTTTTGAATGTTTTTGGTAGTTTGCAAGAACTTTTTGTTGTACAGGCTCTGCTAGCCAAACATTAAGCATAGAACCGCTTCAAATGTAGAGTGTTGATAGGATCTGGAAGAACATCTCCCTCAGAAGTAGCTAACTGATAAGCTCCAGTCCCAAAAGTAGCAGTGATAACATAAGGTCCTAGCCAGTTAGGTTCAAACTTTCCTTTCTGCTCCCTGTTAGGCTGGTTCTTAGGATTCTCCTTGAGGATGAGATCTCCTACTTCAAATTTGTGTGGTTTGACCTTTTTGTTGTATCCTTTGGACATTCATGCTTGATACACTTTGAGATGATCGAACGCTTGTTGTTTGCGCTCATCTAGTAGGTCCAGAGAATTCACCCGATCAATGCGGTACTGCTCATCAATAACTAGTCAGTGTAAAGATATCCGCAAAGATGGGATTTCAACCTCAATAGGTAGTACTACCTCAGTGCCATAGACTAGAGAAAATGGCGTGGCTCCAGTAGGTGTTTGGATGCTTGTTTTGTAGGCCCATAGTGCCGGATTCAGTTGTAGATGCTAGTCTCTACCATACTTGCTTACATTTTTGTGTAGGATCTTGAGAATATTATTTTTTGATGCCTCAGCCTATCCATTACCTTGAGGATAATAGATTGAGGAGCAATGTTGAGTGATATGGAACTGTTCACAAAGGTCATCAATGTCTTGATTTTTAAATTGGCCCCCATTGTCTGTTACAATTGAAGAGGGTATCCCATATCTACAAATAATGTAGTTCAGAATTAACATAGCCACATGTTTGTCAGTGGCTTTGATTAGCGGCACAGCTTCAACCCACTTCATGAAATACTTAGTGGTCGTAATGATAAACTTGTGTCCATTTGAAGAGTTGGGATATATTTGTCCAACCAAGGCGAAGGCCCATTGCTGAAATGGCCAATGTGTTATGAAAGGTATGAGTTCTCTGGCAGGAGCATGAATAAGGTTTCCGTGTGTCTGGCATTTAAGACATGCTCTTGAAAATTGGATAGCATCTTTCTCCATGGTAGGCAAATAATAGCCTACTCTGAGCAGTTTCTTAGCTAATGAAAAGTCATTAGAGTGTGATCCACATACACCTTCGTGGACATCTTTTAATGCTAGACCGGACTCTTCGAGTTCTAAACACCGAAGAAGTGTACCATCGAGACCACATCTATATAGGTTGTTAGTTATGAGGACGTAATGTGATGTTGTCCTAATCAGGGATCTTTTCTCATTTTTGGATAGATTGGCGGGAATGGTTTGGTCGAAAAGGTAAGAAATGATATTGGCATACCAAGATTGATCTTGGGTATTCAAGGTACATATTACCTAGTATTCAGGGGTATCAAAGGCAGGATAAGATATTTCTTCCACCAAGAATTCATAGCAGAATTTATGCTCCTCTAGTTGTAACATAGATGCCAAGGTAGCCATAGCATCCGCAGCTTTGTTCTCTGATCTTGGTATCTGCTGGAAGGTGACAAAGACAAAGTACTTCTTCAGATCATCAACTAGTTTCTTGTAGGGCATCAACTTTTCATCTTTTGTTTGATACTCCCCATTGACTTGATTCATAATTAGTTAGGAGTCACCATATATGTGTAAATGAATGATCTTCCATTCCATAGCTAGCTTGAGGCTGTTGACCAATGCTTCATATTCTGAGATATTGTTGGTGCATGAAAACATCAATTTGTAAGATTTGGGGATCTTGTATCCTTGTGGGGTTATGAAGAGGACCCCTGCTCCAGATCCTTGTTGAGTGAATGAACCATCAAAGTACATCTTCCATGGGTGTTCAGTGAGATGCATGCGTGTTTCATCAGGGAATTCAATTAGTAACGGTTCATCATCCTGGAGTGGTGAATCAGCTAATTGATCTGCAAGTACTTTTCCTTTGATAGCTCTCCATTCTACATATTCAATGTCAAACTCACTTAGAATTAGGACCCATTTTGCCAAACGTCTTGTTAATGCTATTGTACTCAAAAGATACTTTAAAGGATCAATCTTAGCAATGAGCTTCACTGTATGAGAGAGCATGTAGTGTCTCAATTTTTGTGACGCGAAGACGACTGCTAAGCATGCTTTTTCAATAATGTTATAATTGAGCTCATAAGTGGCTAGTGTTCTACTAATGTAGTAGATAGCTCGTTCCTTATTTGTTTCATCTTCTTGCACCAGTAATACTCCTAGGGATGTAGCTATAGCTGAAATGTATAGGAGTAAAGGTTTTCCATGAATAGGCACCATAAGAATAGGTGGAGCATCCAAGTACCCCTTCAATTCTCTGAAGTTTGCTTCACAGTGTTCATCCCATTTGAAGGTAACCCCTTTATGTAGTAGTTTAGTAAAGGGTTGTGCACTATCTGCAAGTTGGGACATGAATCTCCTGATAGACTGAAGTCTCCCTTGTAGCGTCCTCATTTGACTGATGTTACGTGGAGGAGCCATCTCTAGAATAACCTATACTTTGGTAGGATCTACCTCAATTCCCTTCACTAATACTATGAATCCTAGGATCTTCCCTGATTGGACCCCACAGGCACACTTCTTCAGGTTGAGCCTGAGTTGGAACTGTTCCATGTGATCCAATATCTTTCTTAGGTCAGCAATGTGAGTACCTCTCTCCTTGGATTTAGACAATGTGTCATCGACATAGTCCTCCATGTTCTTGTGCATCATGTCATGGAATATTGTTGTCATAGCTCTTTGATATGTTGCACCGGCATTCTTTAACCCGAAAAGCATGAAATTCCAGCAAAAGGTGCCCCATGCACATGTGAATGCGGTTTTATCTTGATCCTCAAGGGTGATCTTGATTTGATTATAGCCCAAGAATCCATCCATTAATGAATACATCTGAAAGCCTGCTGTAAGATCTATGATCATGTCAATGTTTGGTAGAGGGAAGTCATCTTTCAAACATGCTTTGTTTAGGTCTCTGAAGTCCATACAGATCCTGATAGATTTATCAGATTTAGATATGGGGCCTACATTGGAGATCCACCCTGCATAGGCAATGGCCCAAATAAATCTAGCTTTCAACAACTTTTCTAGCTCTGCTTTTACCAATAATGCAACATGAGGATGCATTTTTCTAAGTTTTTGTTTCATGGGTTTGATCCCCGGAGCTATAGATAAGTGGTGCATGATGAGATTAGGATATAGCCCTGGCATATCAGTGTAAGACCATGCAAAGTTGATCTTCTTCTACTTTAGGAACTCTATGAATTGTACCTTCTCTTCTTCTGATAAAGATTGTGCCAGATGAACTATTTGAGGATTTTCAATGGTGCCCAAGTTTACTGGCTGCGTTGGTTCAATCAATATCGAAGATCTTTTCTGAAAGTGTTTTGGGAGGATATCAAGAGTCTCATCCCTTGGCGCCTCGGAGAGTTTTTCACCATTGGATACATCTTTTTTCTTTACTATTTTGGGATCTGATACTGCCACAAAGTGGTTTTCACCATCAGTCCACTTTTTCTTTTTCTTTTTCAGTTTTTGACTAAGAAACATGATATCCTCCTGTGACATGTACTCGCTCCTTGCATTGGTGGAAGAAGGGTAAGGGTCACAAGCATTGAGATAACAAGCTAGGGAGTGGTCATTGGGAAAGTCAAGGATAGGAGTAGGATTTGTTTCGGTCCAATCAATTAGGTCGGGATGTATCAATGTTAGTGAGTCAGATCCTGGGAAGGACAACATCGTGATATCATCAAGACTATTAACCAACATGACATGACCTGTTAAGTTAATTTCTTCAATATTTAGATCAATAAGAGTGAGATCATCGTTAAAAGGGTCGTTGTTAGTCATATGCAGACCAAACTCTAGTGACTCGTCAGTAGAAATCTCATCATCATCTCTCTATAAATGAAGGTTTCTTGCTTGTGGCCTATGAAATTCTTCCAAACTTACGTATTCACCTGTGTCTTCATCAATGATCAGGGGAAGGAACTCTTCTTCTGCTTTAGGAGGATCAGTATCATTGAGAGGAGTGTCAGATTGTTTTCTAGGAGCTGAGGGAGCTGCAAACATGTGAATTGTATCTATTCCAATATCTTCAGAGGTGATAGATAGTCGATCCCATTCATATTCATGAGAGTCTGTAACATCATCATCAGATCTGTTTAAGTATTTAGCAATGGTTATCTGATGTAATCGATTAGTTGCTTGTAGATCAAAGTGGGGTAGATCAAGGACATGTGAAATTATGACTAATTTCCCCCATTTAGGATGTAAATTCTATGGTCGGGCTGTCTCCTGAGTGACTGTTGCTACGGTGTTTCCTACCTCTTGAATGGGAGGTTGTGCTAGCAAAGGAGTGTGAAGATCCTGTGGTACCTCAAAGCTAGGTACATAGCATTCTCCTTGGTATTTGGGGTCATATGCACCAACATGTAATAATCTCTCATAGGACCACTACTCTAGTTCATCTATTTCATCACTCCCTTTATCTGAGTGCGGACTCTCTTTTGAAGCGGGTTTATCAGTTTTAGCATTAAAACCCAGTCCTGTTTTATCTCTGGTGGTGCGGAACTCCATGGGTATAGGTTCAACAAGTCCTCATCCTGTGTCATTTAGAGGTCCCTTTCCTTTGTAACCCATTTGTGTGAGGAAATCATATCCCTTTCCATACTGTTCTTGGGATATCTTTACATGTTTGACCTTAGATTCCACCGGTTCTCTTTTGTAAAGCTAGTCCAAGACTTCTTGTTCTTCTATGTTATCTAAAGATGTGGATGTCTTTATCATGCCAGTTGCTTTATGTACCTCTAGCTCCTTGGATGCTACAGGTGTGAATGTTCATGAAGGTTTTCTATAGGATCTTGGTGATACCGAAAGTTCTGTCATTGAGGGAGTCAAGACCAGCTCGTACTCTCCCATACCTATTTCTTCGAGTTTCAAAGTTTTGCTAAAACTCTTCATAACCATGTCCTTGGTAGTTTCAGGAGCAACTGCATCCATAGCTTCTTTATGTGTGGGATCATGCTACCTACTTTGATATTGTTGCAAGTGTAGTTAGCATCTGCAGGAATCGTTACTTCCACCCCATTATGTGGGAATTTTATGCATTGGTGGTAAGTGGATGGTGCAGCTTGCATTTCGTGAATCCATGGTCTCCCTAGTAGGATATTTTAGGCTAATGGTAAATTTGAAACTTGACATATGACGTTCCTCTCAATTGGTCTGACTCTGATAGGTAGAGCAATAAGACCTCTAGAGGATCTTTCTTCCTCATCATAAGCTTCGATGGTTATCTTGTTTCTAGTGTCAATTGTTTGTTCTGAGAGACCTAGTCTCCTGTTGAGATCCAGTGTACAGATATTCAATCATGTGCCTCCATCTATCAACACGTGTCTAACACGGGATTTATGAATAAGGACTTCGATATGGAGGGGTTGATTGTGTGGATGGATCAATGACTTGTCATCCTCTTCAGAAAAGGAGAGGTAGTACGGTGTTGAGATGTGATTGACCATCGCTTAAAATTTGTCTATATCGATATCTTTTGGAACATTAACAGCGTACAGAGCTTGTTCTAGGATTTCCCTATGTACCGTAGATATCTTGAGTAACTTGAAGATGGAAATTATGGCAGAGGTTCGTTGCAATTGGTCTACAAGGTCATATTTTTCTCTGGGGATAGTGACCATGTGTCTTGCTGCTGGTTTAGGAATAGTGACAATAGGAACCTTGGATGTTGACGTTGATGTCAGTTTTGGAGGCCCTTTGATTGTAACCTGTGCTTGGCTCCGTGTTACAGCATTTGAGTGGGATGAGACACCTTTAATTGTAATCACATTGATAAATTCAGTTTTAATGTTGAGCATATTAATCACATTGTCACTTTTGGAATAGGTGTAGTTTACCTCATTACCCTTCCCTTTAGATGTCTCTCCTTGATTGTAATTAGGAAAGGGTTTGTTGATTGCGGTATGATCCTCATTGGTAGTATGTCCATCTACTTTGATCTTACCTCCTTCGATGAGGTCTTGGATGACGTGCTTAAGCTTGAGACAATTATTAGTCTTGTGTCCCTTGTTTTTGTGAAAGGCACAGTAAGAGTTATCATCCCACCACCTGGGTTTGACCATTGATTCCCACGGTTTAGAATCGGGAATTGTAAGAACTTTGTTATCCACCAATGTTTTCAAAATGGTCTCAAGAGTCTCCCCCAAAGGAGTGAATTTTCTTTGGGGTTTTGAAGTCCATGTTTGTTCCTTGTTGTTATCATTGTTCGCTTTGGAGACGGGAGGTGTTACCTTAGCATCTTTGCTTGCTTGCATGCCATTGGTTAGATTAAATGCCTCGGGTTTAGGATTGATGTTAGAGGTGTCAACCACTCCCTCATTAACAACATTCTTGTTCTATTTCCACCATTTAGGCTTGGAGTTGGAGTTGTTTCTTTTGTTTTCATTTTGAAGGGTGATTTCCCCTCTTTTAACCATGACTTCCTCAATACGGAGGGAATTTTTAATCATTCGATCGAAGCTAGGAGAGTCTTGCATTTGTAGAGCATAGCTCAATTCAGGCACTAGATTATTAATGAAGATTTCCATCTTCTCCATTTTGGGAATGACCCGTGAATATCTTGCAAAAATCTTCCTCCATCTTTGGAGGAAGTGTGTGAATGATTCTCCAGTTCGTTGTTTGGTGTTACATAGGTCCATCATAGTTATATCATGTTGGATGTTGTAGGAGTAATGTTGAATGAATTGTTGGATCAACTCCTCAAATGTCTTGACCTTAGGGTTTAGTTTTGAGAACCACTCCATGACATTACCTCCTAGACTTCTTGGAAATAGTCGCATGAGGTAAGTGGGTTTGTGCATGTATTCTATGCTTAGAGCATAGAATTCCCTTATATGGTCGTGTGGGTTAGTTTCTCCCGTGTATTTGTCATACTTTGGCCTTGCCACATTGGGAGGAAACGGGACCATAGTGATACTCTTGTCAAAAGGAAATGGACAAATGGTGTCCAAAGAGTATTTTGTTTTGGGTTTCTCTTTCTCCTGTTTGAGATTCGTGAGCTCTCTTTGCATTAGATTGAGCTATTTGGTGAGAATAGATATCGGGTTTGGTACCTCCTTTCCTTGAGGTTTTCCACGTCATAATCTTTGGGTAATTTGACACCTGTGGATGCTAGATGGAGGAAGTATTTTTCTTTATCGTCACTAATTATCCATTCCAATAGCTTGTGGATCCATTTACTTTGTTTGAGTTTTTTGTATTCATCTTCTGGGATCTCTTCCTCACTGTCTGATCCAAACGGATTATGTTCAAACTTTGGTCTTTCTTCCTCTTCCGTGCCTTCAGATTTTTCATATTTTCCATCATTATAACCCTCAAAAGCCTTACTCCATTTGTTGGTGTTGCTATCCATTTGAGGGGAATCTAGATCAAGAAGGGAACTGCAAGATGTTTCTCCTTGAAAGTGTGGTGTTTTAGGAGGCACTTTCGATTCTTTAGTTGTGTATTGGTTGCGTCTTGTGTTAACCATGAAGTTTTCTCAACTTTGTTAACGTTTCCCAATAGTGCAAGTAAGGATTTCAGATCATTCAAGTGGGCGTGTCTAGGTAAAAGTAATTGTTTATTGTTGGTGGATGTAAATGATTCCAGTGTCAGAGGGTTAGAATGCCCTGATAGTGAGTTGGGAACCAAGTTGTTGATAGAAAATGGGTAGACCACACGTATTGAACTGATCGTGAAAAACTGACTAAGCATGCAAGGTGGATGTTTCAAAAGCATTTTGAAATTACAACAGGGAGACCAAAAGAGACAACAGGAACCAGCTAAAGAGCAAAAAGGGTATCCTAATCAACTGAGACTTCCTAAGAAAAACTTCTACAAGTATCCATTGTCTTGAATGTGAGCTCCCAGATGCGAGCCTCTGATGGTACCAGATGCAATCCTAGAATTTAGATGTGACTGGGTGCTTACCAAATGTGATCCTAAATACCAAATGCGACCCTAAACATTGCATGTTACTTGGGAAATACAGGATGCAATCTTATGATGTCTTTGTCAGTTTTGGTCAGTTCTAAAAAGTTTATTTTTGAAGTGCGTGAAGGTGCTTGTTTCTAGATTGCGTCAAGAGGTGTCGTAAGGTGTGAAAAACACTTGTACTCCAGAGTTTGAAATTTGTTGATTGTTTTGAGGAGCTTATCTTTTTAATGATCTTTTGAACACGTCAAACATTTTTGCATTGTTAGGAAGGTGAAACAAACACTCATCTTTTCCTATTTTCTAGCTGGAGGATGAAAACATTTGCTTGTTGACTCAGGTACACACTCAAATGCTAATCAGAATATAGCCATCACCAAGCACGCAATGGCTCTAGTCATGATGTTGTATTAGCTGACTCCAAACGCAAGTGAGGGCACAATGTGATGAGTGTCTTGGGGCAATTACTTTTTGCCTTGCACAAAGATTATCACCCTTTCGGGGATGAATCGGGAATTCTTTCAGTTGAAGTTGTAGATTATTGGGCAATCCATTCGAAACTGTCCCCCATAGAATTGCACAAGGAAAAATTTAGGCGTATAGCCCTATGAGTACCCGAATATATGTAGTCTCGCAAGCAAGATTCAAGCGGCTCCGCTCTACATATACCCAGATATTTTTAAGGAATGATGTTGTAATTCCAAGAACAAAACCAGTTCCATCTTTCAAGGCTTTAGCCTACGAGGAAGCAACTATTTATAGTGAGTTGGAAGAGTCGGCGTAAAACCTGTCTTCACTTGGGTCATTCCTGGGAGATTTTTTCCTCAACTGGCAGGCCCTCTACTGTTTAAATGCATGTAACTAGGATTGGTGAGCTTTGGATGTCTGGATTTCTGATTCTTTCGAAGAAGAAGAGCATACTCTCCTAATCTAAACCGTTTTCTCCCAAAACACTTAAAACAAAGTTCATTCCTTCAAGCTATGTTGAGCTTAATTTAGTTGTTCCTATTTTAAAGAAAATAGGATGATTGAAAAGGAAAGTTTGACTTGTTCAATCAACCATAAAATTTAATGACTTGCTTGTTCAATTACTAATCCAAAAAGAATTAAACGATTGAACTTTTTCTTTAATCTCACATATTTAGTGCTTTGTGTTGTTCATTTACTATTTCCAAATTTAGACAATGTGTTTTCTTGTTCATTTAACTCCAAATTTCATCACAAATGATAAGACAACGTCCGACTTTCTGATTTTCCTCAAGAGGAAAAGAGCATATTATCTAGTTGTTTTAGCAAGTGGAGAAATGGTCTTAAGTTTGGAAAGCAAGTAAATAGAAGTCAAGATGGGGATTGGGTAACCTAAAAACCCATGTTAGTATTTGTTGATGTTAACTCCCACAAAAACCTTTAAAAACACCCTGTAAACACTTGGTAGGCTGCACAACACCAAAAACACTTGTTAAAATGTTAAGGTTAGGCAAACGAGATGCACAAACTTTTCAACCAAATGCGAGCCTAAAAGTTTACTGAATGCGATGGAGTATACTGTATGTGATCTTCTTTACCAGATACGATCCCATGCTTACCAGATGCAAGCCTAAATTGAAAATGACCCAGGAAATCCCATATGCGAGCCTCATTTTTCATGGTGCGAGGGCGTATCTCAGATGCGATCCTGAAAGGTTAAAAATGATCCTGTGACAGAATTTTGAGCATGCAAATTAGCAAAAAAGTGTTAGAAAATGAGGCCAAGGTGGAAATCAGGCCCCTCGGTGGGTGCCATAAATGTGTGTATATTATGTACCTGATGAGAGAGACACAACACATCAATAAGTCATTGCATTAGCTCAAAATGGTTAGATAATCATGTAAAACCAACTAATATCGACCTATTGCCTTCTAACTAAGAAGAGTGTGATTAGTAACATAATAGCCCTCATATTATGCTACAATTAGTGACATATACTACTTAGCATGAAGGATTTTAGTTTTAAAACAAGTTAAAAGATGAGAAAACATGCATTCTAGCTCTAAGAAGGGAAATAAGAACAATGTGAAAGCATGAAATAAGAAGTGAAATATGTGTCTAAGATTAATCTAACAGCATAAAATTGTATTTAGGATATGAGTTGAAGGCCTATTTGCTCTCAAAAATGGCTTCTACTTATAGAAGAATGAGAGAGAGAGAGAGAGAGAGAGAGGGGAGACAAGGTGAATTAATGAGTTGAGGGACTCATTAATGGTGGTGTAAGAACCATTAATGCCTTAAGCATTCATGAGGCATGGAGGAGACATAGGCTTAAGGCATTTTTATTAATAAGGCATTAATGAAAGCCTTAAAGAAGCATGGGAAGGGTTTAGAGTCAAGCCTGAGAAGGTGGACCTTGAGAAAGGAATCTTGAGATTCCATGACTTTCTCAAGTGGGTGGAGTTGCTAATCATTCCTTAAT
>MU227573.1:1673184-1707797 GCA_018584345.1 Thuja plicata
AGAAGGGTTAGAACCCAGGGTAGAAGTGGTTGAGATAGGTTAGGTTGGGGTTTAGGAGAATATTAATTAAATGAATTAAACTTATTTAATTCATTCAAAAATAGGAATTTAATTATTTAAATAATTTTAATTATTTTTTAATAATTAGGGGACTATAGCCATTTTAATTAAATTAAATAGGCTAGGGGAATGGGTTATTTTAATTGATTTAGGGATTTATTTAATTCCTTTATAATTAAATACTATAGCCATATTTGATTTTGATTTGATTTAATTGGTTTGAATTGATTTGAATTGTATGGCTATAATAGTTAATATAATTCAGTGATAAAAATCACCTAGGACATTAAATTGATTTGAAGAATTATGCCAAGCAGTAACAGGGTCATTTGGACATAATCAAGGGTATCATCACACTTAGGGAAAATAGGGTCCATAGTTGGAACAGACCAAATTCAAGTGGTTACATGATGGACCTTTGACATGCAGCATACCACAACTTCAATCCTCAATCTCCAATGGTTCTTTGGCATGCTCAAGATGCAACCTCGGAACCCAATCTTCAATGGTTCTCTAAGACTTATCGAGATATAACTCAAACCGTGATCTCTAGCAATGCTTTTTCATGTATTATAAGGAAACCTTGACCCTTGACCTCCGATAGGTCCCAAGCACAAGTCACCATAGATAAGAAATATTTTATTAGTTTTTTTAAATGAACATGGAATCTACTATCAACAAATGCACATACAAACTAAATTAGCAACTAAGCACATAAATATTTGGTGGGGAATGACCAAATTTAGTCCAAAATTCCATATTGTGATTTTTATGTCCATAAAGCAACTTGTTGGGGTTAAAATCTACAAATACAACCTTTCATCTTTTCAAAATATTTTAAATATTATTGATCCTTCTTGGGAGGATATTTTTTCTAACTCAAATTGCAAGGTTATGAATCTAACAAGCTAGTTTTCTTAATTGGCACTCTTAAGTGCTCCACTAAATAGATCATTAATATTCACACAAATATTTAGTAGAATTCCCACCATGTTTTTCATGTTTAACTCAATTAATAGATATCATTCTTCTACCAGGTAATGAGAGCTCTAATATGTTAGACCTGAGATCATATTACTGATAGGGGGTGGATCGGTAATCTACCGAATAAACCAACTTTCAACCACTTAAACTTTAATCATCATTCACAAGATTAACGTTAATAGTAGAAAATGAAAATCATAAACATCCAAGATCATCCACAAATTTGATAAACATATTTATCTCATGGAAACCCAAATAGGGGAAAAATACAATAGGGATTAGTACCCACTAAAATAATGTACTCTTATGAAGTATGCCATGTGAAGAGCTTAACCTTGTTAGGAGTTTAAAATAGCACTTTTAGGTGCTACCCGATTAAGGGATTTACCTTAGGCCTATTAGAAACTTTACCCTGTTAAGAGTAGCCTTGTTAGAGGACTTAAAAACACAAGCTAATGTGTCACCTTGTTAGAGGATTTACAATAAAGATATGTTAGGATCTACCCTGTTAGGGAATTTCAACTGTTGTAACTATTAGGGAACAACAACAACAACAATGATCTAAAAAATATCACTACCTTTGTTTGATTAGATCCAATGAAGCACACAATCTCTTCTGAGCATACTTAACTCTTCCTGGCTTGATCGCAACATGCACCTTAATAGCACTTTCACAACACATACGATCAACACAATTTCCATTCAACTTCAACCATTATATAATGAACTATTAATTCCACCGACTTGATCAAACCCTAAAATAAAATTAAAAAGCATCCTTCTCAAATCCAATGCCCCAAATAACAAAATTAAATACAAAAAACATATTTCCAAGACTGCGTCGACCTACACAACGATTTACATATGAAATTGAACCAAAGAGTTAAACATGTTTTGACCATACTCAAGGTTCCTCAAGAATCTTCTCCACAAGATAGCATCGATCAATGTGATACCAGATCATCACCTCCAATCATGAATACACATCATCTGATCATGAATTCTTCATCTTTAATCAGCATCGCATCTATACCAATCACTGATACAAGATCTGTCATTAGGAGCTCAAGAACATAAACACTTAACATGTTGAAAAACACTATTTCTGTTCATCAATCACTTAACCTTCTAACCGATCACACAAAGTAGTTGTGATTGCAACTATAGCATCTAAAAATAATTGATCACCATATCCTATGATCATGCCACAAGATACATCATAGATTTGACAAGATATTCAAATCATCTATCACATGTCATCAATTGTTCTAGCAGTTGTACTGTTATACTCCATTTGATTACAACTCTCGTATAAACTTCCTTTAGCAGTAGCGGTCACGCATTTGACATTCAGAGACATACCTAGGTCTCCCCTAAAGATAGTAACCATTGAAACTCACTGAAACTCATCACTTTTCACAAATATGCTTTGACAACATACTAAGAACACAAAGTCAATAGTTGACATCAATGACAATATGATATTTGGTCATCCTTTAATCAAATCACTATGTCATCACCAAAACACACTTATCATCACTGCATCAGATATTCCAACATAATATATTTCCTTTTAAACACCATATGAAGGCATATTTTAAAAATCCTCAAAAAAATAATAGTATACATGTAAATTATGTATAGATCAAATTATCTTCCTATGGAACTTGCTTAATGGAATAAAAGACCTACATCATTAAAAAAGAGTAATCAATTATTGATAACCTAATGAAATGACAACTAGAATTATATTTATATATAAGCTACTTCACTCAAATGGCTTTATTCATTGTACCTTTGTATAAACAATTAAATATTTGTTAATACGTGAAAGAGAAAATGTTAGTAGCTAGTTGGTTTAAAATGTAACTTACATGTATAATTGTAACCATGCCCAATACCAAAACAAAAACAATTAATCCATAACTTCAATTACTCAACAATTTTAACAATCAAAGTACTTACCCTATATCATTAATCGTTAAGTCCATACAACTTTCAAATATAATATATACAATTATAGTTTCAACATTATTTTTTTTTCCTGAGTCCAAATTACATCAAGACGTTATGTGGATAATACAAAAAGAAAAATATAAAGTTTTCTAGAATGTGACCATAATGAGAATAATAAAATTATTACGTTTATCTCTGTTATAACTTGTTATTTTCGTGTAAATAATATTTTGACATTACATTAACTCAAATAATTAAGTAACATTCTATTTATTATTACATTAAATATAGATATATTATTATCTACTTCTTTCCCTCCTTGGTAGAGTTCATTTTTATTGGAGTTTTGTATGATCTTAAAACCTCTTCATGTCATTGTGATTAAGTATAAATGTTAAAATAAGGATTTAGTTTACATTAAAACTAACAATAAATGATTATACTAATTTCATTATGTTTTAATGCAAAGGAAAATTGTAAGAAACTAAATAAATGCAAATGAATGTTGTAGGAAACCAAATATATGCAGATTTCCCTATAATATTTTCTAGTAATAGTTTGAAACTCTTCTACCTCAAGGAATTTGAACAACCAAGGGAAAGTGGTCATTAAGCATTGTACAGATGATACAAGTTATCAATATGGTCATACCAAAAGGTTTAGCACCTACCCTTCTCAATCAGTAAATCTCCTTTGAATCACCCTCAATTATAGTACCAAACTCTCGATATTCATCTTACCACACAATTTTACTCCTTGCCTTGTTTTTATACCCAAACTACATTTTAAAGTGGTCATGGGTCCTTCTCTTTTCCTTACATGTTTAACCATTCTCTTCATACCCTCGCCTATCCTCATAAATCAGTGTTAGGAGGGATGAATACCTCCATAAATCCCAAGTCTACCTTCCTTATAGAGCTAAAGTAAATGCCACAATCTATCCTTCTCTTTTTATCCCTTTTTTATTGTATAAGTGTTCATTACTTAATTTAATTCTATTTTGAATGTAATTTCTATATACATTTTGTAACTCTGAAGCTTATCAATATTATATGTCAACACAAACTATGTTTATATTATTCTTATATCATACTAGTCAATTGAGATAAGGCATCAATTTCCAATGCAAGGTTGTTGATACTCAATTAACAAGACTATGAAATCCATATAGTGTGACTTGATCATGGTAGAGTTAAAAGTCTTCAAAATTATTCTCAAGGTAAGATGTTAGGTCTTTTTTGTTACATGTATGATACACACACTTCACCTGAAAATGTTACTAGCTAATTAGTTCAAAATGTAACTTACATGTATAATTATAATCATGCCCAATACCAAAACAAAAACAATTAATTCATAACTTCAATTATGCAACAATTTAATAATTAAAGTACTAAACCTATATCATTGATCATTAAGTCCATAAAACATTCAAATATATTATATGCAACTATAGTTTCAACATTAAGTTTCTTGCCTAAGGCCAAATAATATCAAGACGCTAGGTGGATAATACAAAAAGAAAAATATAAAGTTTTTAATAATGTGACCATAATGAGAATAATAAAATTTAAACATTTATCTCATTTATAACTTGTTATTTTCATGTAAATGATATTTTGACATTACATTAACTCGCAAAAAGAAAGAAAAGAAAGAAATAATTTTTAACATCCTCAAGGCTAATGATAGCCCATGGGACAAACTTGGTGCAAGATAACTCTCATGCTCAAAATGCTTAAATTGGGATTTTTCCCTGTTATGTGTTGTTTCATGTAAATAAGGTCATTTGGAGTCATTTGTGAAAGTTTGGGGTCATTTGGATAAAAGATGTAAAAGTTGCTCAATTGTTGTCAAAGTTGTCATGACAACTTTTTACATTGTAATGAAATTTTTTTGAAAATTTGTTAAAAATCATTTTTGGGTTAGTTTGAGATTAAAACCTGATTGTAACAACATATATATGTCTGGTACACACAACCCAAGGGGTTGGTGAATATTGAAATGCAAATTGGAATCAGTTTAAAGCAATTTTGTGTTTTTTTGTAACAGTCATGTTCCAACGCCTCGTATAGGTTGTACAAGGCATTTAATGACCTGGGACCAGTTGGAATTGAAATCCACATGAATATACTTTCCAATGCACTTGCTTTCATCAATTTTTGTGAAGTTTTGAGAGACAAATCGTAATTTTAGTTAAAACTGGTATAAACCCTAGGTAGCATAACTAGGGGCAATAAAAATTACATATTTGGCTTTTCCCATGGTGAAAATTCACACAAATGAGTGGGAAAGCTTGTATTCATGTGCTTTTCCATTTCTCAAGTTTGTAGATCTCTAATAGAAGGTTCACACGTGTGGTGAAGGTCTGAGGGTCTGATATATCCATGTATCAGACATTTAAGGACAACAATATTGAATCTATATCCTTGTCAATGATTAAAGGCTAATTCAACGTGTTTCTAGTGATAGAGAGATGTGTGGGGACCCTGTGCATCCAATCAACAAGGTTCAAGCTCAAGTTTTGAAGGAAGAACACTAGCAATATTGATTTTCCGAGAAGGATAGAGTGTGACAATTTGAAATTACCAGTGCCATTGTTGCAAATAGTGTCTTATTAGAAGGTTTAGGAAGTTGTAAGTCCTAAAGACTGGTCGTAGTTCTTGTATAGGGTTCTCCAAGTTAGATTCAAGGGGTTCTAAGTCATAAATGGATATGGTTTGGCCTTTGCCACCAAAATTAATGGTCCTAATTGCAAAGGTTTGGTAACCATCAAAGGTAGTGAGTGTGGCAGTGTTAAGGGACACTAGATTTGCACTTGATATGATGTCAAAAACCAAGACCATTTTACTATGATGACTATATTTCCTTGTAGTGTTGTATCAAACCTTGAAATGTTGCTCAGATTCGAAAGACCAGTAGGTGTTTCCAAGGGTACCCATGAAGGATGGGTTATGAAACCATTGTCATTATATGTTGATATTCTTTTGCAGGCCCTACCTCTACATCAATTGGTATCAGAGCATATGAGAGATCCATTAGTAAATATAAGAGATCAGAAGAAAGAATAATTTTAAGTCAAGCCAAGATGCCTACAAGGATGAATTTGGAGAGAAGAGTAAAAGAGGTGAGAGACTCTCTTGCCCCAAAATTGAGAGCACTAAAGGAAAGCCTTGATGCAAAACTCACATCAATTGAGACCAATCAGAGAAGAGGAGTGGTCACATGAGATTTGAGTGACCAATAAGAAGAATTGGGTGAGGAAAACACACCACTAGAAGAACATGAAGGAGATAGAGATTTTGAAGAGATGAGTCTGGAGAGGTTGCTAAAGGCTGACAAGAATGATATTTATCAAGTCAAGATGGACTTCCCGATATATTCAAGGAGTCTGAATGGAGAAGAATTCCTATGTTGGATAGGAGAAATGGATAAATACTTTTATACCCTCACCTTTCCTCATAAATGAGTGTTAGGAGGGATGAACACCTTCATAAAGCCCAAGTCTACCTTCCTTATAGAGCTAAAGCAAATGCCACAATCTAGCCTTCTCTTTTTATCCATTTTTATTAAATAGGTGTTCATTACTTAATTTGATTCTATTTTGAATGTGATTTTTATATACATTTTGTAATTCTAAATCTTATCAAGATTGTATATCAACACACACTGTGTTTATATTATTTTTATTTCATACTGCTCAATTGAGATAAGGTGTCAATTTCCAATGCAAGGTTGTTGATACTCAATGAACAAGACAAGGAAATCCATATAGTGTCACTTGATCATGGCAAAGTTGAAAGTCTTCAAAATTGATTTCAAGGTAGGATGCTAGGTCTATTTTGTTACATGTATGATATGCACACTTCACCCAAAAATGTTAGTATCTAGTTAGTTCAAAATGTAACTTACTTGTAAAATTATAACCATGCCCAATACTAAAACAAAAATAATTAATTCATAACTTCATTACACAACAATTTAACAATTAAAGTACTTAGCCTATATCATTAATCATTAAGTCTATACAACATTCAAATATATTATATGCAATTATAGTTTCAAAATTAAGTTTCTTACTTGAGTCTAAATTCTATCAAGATGTTAAGTGGATAATACAAAAAGAAAAATATAAAGTTTGTAAGGATGTTTTTGAATATTAAAGAAACCTAATAAGGGGGACGACCCTTAAAAATTTACAAGAAAAAAGCAAAGGAACTAGTAGAAACAAAATACAAAAAGGTCACGTAAGGACCATTGACACAAAAATAGTCGCTCGACTAGTAACCCACATCAAGTGTGGGTAGAAAAAATGCCTACAACAATGGATAGAGAAGAAGAGGTTGCAAATGTTTCTTCATTCACCGACGAACAACTATCCAAGCAATATAATCATAGGGGTCCCCACCACCAAGAGAAGAGTCCACTACATTACCAGGGATAATGTAATGACATTGTTAGACCCTCAGAGAAAGAGAACCAACAACCTCAATAGGAGCAGAGTGTTGAACAACCTCAGCAAACCTAGTCTAGAGCATGTTAGAAGCAACAACCGTCAAAGAAGAGTTCAAACCACCAGCATGGGTTGACTCAGCAACAGAAGGTGGTTCCATTGGAGCACAAGAGGCTAGAATAGAAGGACCATCCAATTGGTGGGCATCATCAGGAGAGTCATCAGAGGAAGAGTCGAAGGCCAGGACAGTCAAATGATCATCATTTGCATCTTTCCACCAAGTGGCAGCTCCCTTACAAAATGAGAGAGATGATTAATGGCCAAATGACCAGTGGAGAAGTATTGCAACAAAAGGCAAGGTCCTCAAAATCTTGTGATTGGGTCTAGGGCCTCTCTCCAACCATCAAAACTGCATCCCCCAGGTGGGGAGTAGAGATGTCAATTTCAACCAAAATACAAACAAAATTAGAATAGCTCACCATGGTAGAAGCCTCATCCACCTTTAATAAAAGGCTAATGGAATTTCCTATAGCTTCAAAGCAAGAATTCTCGCAAAAATGTAGAGGGAGTTTTGAGAAGCGAACCCACACAGGATGCACATTGAGTGGTTCATTAAGAGGGTTAAAGCAAGTTGACCAAGGTTTAGCTGAGAGAAAGTGATTACCCGACACCCAAAGTTTTCTCAATATCAAGTCATGTTCCTCATCAGAAGTAAAAACAAAAATAAAGAAATCTCTTGCACAAGGGAAAAGTTTGATGTTACTAGTAATTAATGATCTCTAGGAATCTAACACCAATTGATGCAGATTAGGAAAAGAGGACCAGTAAGCAGTAAATCTACAAATCAATCCACAAGGTTGGTAGAACTCAATATTTTCTACCACCTTTGGGCTACACACTACTATAGGAGCAATCTTCACATATGCAAAGGGATGAGATTTCACCTTTGGACCAGCAGATTTAGTAACACGGGCGTAGCTCCACCCACTAGCAAAAAAAACATTAGAAGAAGGATCCCAAACCCTAGCAGCCTTAGAATAGTTTCTCAAGACCCAAAGAGGGCGAGTTAGAAGTCAACATAGAAGCCCCTGCAACAACCTCCAACCCTGTAATGAGCCTGACTGGCTCTTTAGGTAATTTCAACTGCAAAGCTCTAGGTTTGTTTGATATTATGATATTCTTCCAACTAATTTGCAAAGGAATTTGAAATGTATATATAATCTCTTTTGTCTTTATAACAAAAACTTCTCCATATATATCAAACGTTACAATTAAACAGTAGACTTCAATATTTTCAGAATTCTGGAAATATGATTCAATTGCCAAGATCAAATTGAATTGCTATATGGTGAACACACATATCATACCATTTGACATCTATCATAAACATGGAAACAACAAACAGCATTCAACGTCAACCATCATTTTGAAGGACTAGTCCACGGCTTCCCTATCTCCCACACAGCTGCTCCAGCAATAGCTATGTCCCACACGACAGCTCCTTGCAGTGGCTAACGCAACTATAACTTCCCACGCGGATGCTAATTCCTCACCCGTGGCTAATAAATAACACCACGCAGAATAGTTGGTCATGCGACTTCCTGGTTGTGGGTTGATGTTCCAATTTTACGACCCAGCAATCACTCAAAATGCCAAGGTGAATGCCAAAGTGCAGAATGAAATTTGCTCACCATACGTAGCTAGGGTAGAAATGCCCAGTTGTTAATCTCTTTGCCGCTATGACAAAATGACCTCTTATGCAAGTCACAATTCAATGTAGAACTTAGTATCTAGAATGTATAGCTCCTTCCAAGACATAAGTCCACAGTACGAAGGAGATGCAATTGGTTATAAAATAGCAATCAGTTGTAGATTGCTTCAAAAGAATCAGTCTGCCAAAAGCTAATTTAACCCTTATACTTTAGCAAGGGCACATATGAGACAATCAGGAACAATTCCCAGGACAAATTTTATATAAAATATTTGATGATCATCTCTAAAAATGAATACATATTTATAACCCTTCGGTAGCCATAGTTTCCAAAAGATATATCAGTTAACCATTCTCTGGGATAGCAACTTCTAAATTATTATAATAATAAAGTATTATTATAATAATATGGCTTTATTATTAATTAATAACATATAGGTATTAATTAACATCAATTAATTAACAAATATGCACTCAAGTGATAAAACCTACATTCACTATTGTTAATGACTAATCAACCTGGCCACCCACTGCATTGCCAAAAATAGTAACCAGCCCAGACTGAATTACTATAAATAGTAAGTCCAGACTTACTAAAAATGGCCAGTCTATCCACTGAGACCCCCAAAACATACTGTCAACTCATGAGGGTCGCGATGATGAGCTGACCACAATCAGGATCCCAAAACCTGCTAATTTGGGGACATCACAGTCCTCCCTCCCTAAAATTGCTTGTCCTCAAGCAATAGCAATCTAGGGTGTTGCACAATTTCCTTAGGTTCCCAAGTAGCATCTTCTTCAGGTAACCCTTGCCACTTAACCAAATACTCCCTGATAGTCCTCTGGCGCAACTGTCTCTCACGCACATCCAAAATGGCCTCAGGTATCAACTCAAGTTTCCCCTCGTCATCTAGGGGAGGTAGTACAACAGAAGGGGTCACAGTTTGACCCAGAACTTCCTTGAGGTGTAAGACATGGAACACATTATGCACTCGATTGTCCACAGGTAAATCCAGCTCATATGCCACCTCACCAACACATCTGACCACATGAAAGGGTCCATAATATCACGGCTTGAGCTTTTCAGCTCCACTCTTCCAGATGGAAGACTTCCTATAAGGCTGCAGCATCAAATAAACCATATCCCCAACCTCAAAAGAGTGTGTTGTCCTCTTTTGATCAGCATATTGTTTCTGCTAATTTTGTGCTCTCTGAATATTATCTCTTAATGCCCTCATAATATTTTGTATGTCCTGCAATAAATCACCTACATTGGGCACCCTGCTATCACTGCACAGTAAATCCATAAAAGTCGGGGGATCATAACCATACAAATCTTGGAAAGGGGACATTTGTATTGTCACATGAAAAGTGGAGTTATAAAAATACTCGCACATATGTATCCACTTTACCCAAGACCTCTGATGTGCTGAAACATAGTTCTGAATATAGCCTTCAACCCACTTGTTGACAATCTCGGTCTGGCCGCCAATCTGTGGATGGTAACTGGTACTTGGTGTCAACTCTGTTCCACATAAACTGAAAACCTCCTACCAAAAGTGGCTCATAAAGTGACTATCTCGGTCGCTCACAATGTTTCAGGGTAGAACATGCATCCTAAACACTTCCCGGAAGAATAAATCTGCCAATTGAACTGCAGAGTAAGTAGTGGTGATAGGGAAAAAATGTGAGTACTTAGTGAGCCTATCCACTACCACAAAAATACAATCTCGCCCTTGAGATTTAGGTATCCCCACAATGAAGTCCATAGAAATACTCTCCCACTTATGCTCAGGAATGGGAAGTGATTGTAGCAAACCAGCAGGGTAAGTGTGCTCTTGTTTATTCTGTTGGAAAATAGAGAACTCACAAACATATTGTTGCACATCTCCCTTCAAACCCTTCTAGGTAAACCTCTCTCTAATATGCCTGTAGGTTTTAAAGAACCTTGGGTGACCAGCCATAGGTGTGTCATGGAAAGCATGAAATATAACCTCTCGTACACCTGATTCAGCCACAAGAAGAATCATACCCTTATAAATGATCAACTCATCCACAAGGGAAAATTTGTCATCCTGAATACTGCCATCTATAAACCCCACAGCCCATGTATCCCTGGCATACTCAGCTAGGATCAAATGCCTTCAATCCTCAAAAATCTTGGTGATAAAACAAATGTGAGGTCTCCGTGAAAGAGCGGCAGCAATAACATTCTGAGTTCCTTTGATATAGGTGATATCAAAATCATACGAATACAATTTACTCACCCATTTTGGTTTCCTTTCATTGAGGTCTCGCTGCCCAAGGAAATATTTTAGAATATTGTAATCAGTTTTGATGCAGAATTTACTCCCCACTAAATATTGCCTAAATTTTTCCAAGGCATGCATAATAGCCAACATCTCCTTATCATACACATTGAATGTTCTCTCAGGACAACCTAGCTTCTAACTCTTAAAAGAAATGGGATGGCGATCCTAGGATAGTATTGTTCCTATGCCTTCTCCTAAGGCATCACAATGTAAATCAAAAGGCCTCAAAAAGTCTAGTAATGTCAAGGCAGGGCAAGTAGTCATAATAGTCTTGAACCTCTCAAAGCACTCCTATGCCTGATCGGTCCACTAAAAGGCACCCTTACATGTCAAATCTATAAGGGGGGCAGCATGCCTTGAAAAACCCGCAACAAATCTATAGTAGAAAGCACATAATCCAATGAACCCTCTCAACTGTGTCAGGGTCTCGGGCATGGGCCAATCTAAAATAGCACGAATCTTATCTGGATCCATACACACACCATCTACACCAATAATATGACCCAAATACAGCAGTTCTGTCATTCCCAGGGCACAATTAGATTCCTTGGTGTACAATGAATCCCTCTCCAAAATACTCAATACTATATCAAGGTGTACAACATGGTCATCCCAATTCTTGTTGTAGACTAGGATGTCATCAAAAAATACCAGTACAAATCTTCTCAGCTGGCTATGGAACACCCTATTCATCATGGACTAGAAAGTGGTCGGGCCATTTTTCAAATTGAAAGGCATGAAAAGGAACTCAAAGTGCCCACAGTGGCATCTAAAAGTTGTCTTCTCGATGTCCTTCTCCCTGACTCGGATTTGATGGTATCTGGACCTCAAATCTATCTTCAAAAAATATTGTTCCCCAATAAACTCATCAAACTGAGGGATGGGGTACTGGTTCTTAATATTCTTCTTGTTCAGCATCCGGTAATCAATACACATGCGCAAGGTGCCATCTTTCTTCTTCACCAGAACCACTGAAGAAGCAAAGGGGGATTTACTCGGCTGAATGTGCCCCATATCAAGTAATTCATGTATGGTTTTTTCAATTTCATCTTTCAGCCTTTTTCTATGCGTGTAAGGAGTGATCATAACGAGCTTAGTGTCCTCCTCCAACTCTATGATGTGCTCGATTCCCCTTTCTAGGGGTCGACCTGAGGGTAAGTCTCTAAACACCTTATCGTGTTAAGTTCTCAAAAGTTGAATATCATGATGATATGTGAATTTATCTATTTTGTCCAACGAAGGCATCAGTCTACACTCAACTTCCCAATCTATCTCATCCTCATGTCGAACTAAATGCTACGTCCGCCTGAGTGAAATTTGCTTAAGCCCCTCATCTCTAATGGCCTTAAGTACTTGTGGTTTCCCGTCTAAGATAAATCTTATCTCCATCCTCTCAGTACTGATGTAGATGTCCTTAATAGTGTGTAGCCATGCCATCCCCAAGACCAAATCTGTACTACCCATATCCACCACATTAAAATCTGCATTAAGCATAAGTTCCCAGCTTAATCGGTAAATCAGTCACCCTCTTGTTACACTTAAGAGTGTAACCATCCACTACCTGCACTCTCAACCCCTCAAAATCCTCTGTCTGGATTCCTCAATGGGTCACCAAACGGGAGTCAATAAAATTATGTGTGGCTCCAGTATCAAAAAGTGCAGTCACCCTCTGTCCAGCTAGAAGACCATGTAATCTAAAATCACCCTCTTTTTTCATACTAGAGAGGTATGCCACCTTGAGGTTTGATGCATCAACCTCATCTTCTATGTAACCATCAGCTCCCTGAATGCCTTGATCCTAATCATCCATCTCACTTGAATACTTAGGAATGTCCTCATCATTGTAGAACCACTCCATCATTCTATGCTTACCCTGGGGTTTCATAGGACAATTATGTGTAACATCATATGGACCCCGGCAATAAAAACAAATTTTCTTCCTCCTTAAATCATTAAGTGGTTCCTGCTCTAAGGGTGTTGTCATAGGACGTTTAGAATCTAATTTTTCCTCCTTTCTTGGGGTTGTCCTATCATAAGAAGGTCCAGGAGGTCTCGCAGAAAACTGTCTCTTTGGCGTAGAAGACTCCAAGTCTCTAGCCTTCTTCATGGCCTCATGTAAGGATGGGGGATTTAGGGATTTAACCCATCCAAGTAATGGTTCAAATATTCCCTCTAAGAATATCATCACTCTCCTCGGCTCTGAGATATCATATACCATCACTGATATGCGCTGAAACTCGCTGATGTAACCCTCTAAACAAGTTGTCTGTCGTAACTGAGCCAATTCTCTAAAATAAACCTCTGGGTCCTTTTTGTCAAAGCGCTCAATCAGCCTGTCTACAAACTCCTGATAGACAGTAATATGGTCATGATGTAGCAATCTCAATCCATGGTACCACCAGTCATGTGTAGTCTCATCTAAATGAAAAACTACAAAACTTATGGTGTCCTCCTCAGTCATCAGACGCAATGCAAGGTAGGTGTCGAGCTTATGGATCCAAGCTCTAGCAATGACCCTACCACTGCCATCAAAATGTGCTAGCATCATCTTGCTAGCCACCTGTCTCAAATCATTTTTCCCCATCCTTTGTTTATCATGTGCTAGTCTTCCCCTTGAGTGCTCCCATTTCTGTGTCAAATATCTGTCAAAATTCAATTTTTTCTTCAAGGCCAGAGGAAGGGCATCCCACTCGGCATAGTGAGTGACTATATCATCAGCAAAAGGGATATCTTCAGCATCAGTGTTGGCTGCATCAGCCTCTGGTCTCATAAATCTGGGCCCCTGGGGTCTAAACTGGTCTCCCTTGTCACCTTCCCTATCATCTCTATCATATCTCGGGGTTCTAGGCTCATAATCCCTATGTCTATCATCAACCCGCGATCTATGTGATGTGACGGAGGCATCACGTGATCTCTCCCTACTCTGATCCCTCGGGAGAATGATCTGTCTCAACATGTCAGAAAGCTCATGTAATACATCAGCTACATGATGTTGGCCTTCTGCTAGGCTCCTGAAGTTCTCTCTAGCTTCTCTGTCTAAATCTTCTTCATTAGCAGTTGTGGGTCTTGCAGGACCTGTTGAGCCACTTGCATTATTATCACTACCAAGTAATGTGCCAAACTAAATATCTACATCTTCATTTGGTGGGGGTGACTAGCCTCTCCGGTAGTAATGCATACCAGGAATAAATCTCCTATCATCTGCCATAATTTAATTCGCAACTAATAATAATAAAAATGAACCCGATTTCCCTGTAGGCTGGCAGGAAACTACTCTGATACCACTGTAATGAGCCTAACTGGCTCTTTAGGTAATTTCAAATGCAAAGCTCTAGGTTTGTTTGATATTATGATATTCTTCCAACTAATTTGAAAAGGAATTTGAAAAGTATATATAATCTCTTTTGTCTTTATAACAAAAACTTCTCCATATATATCAAATGTTACAAATAAACAGTAGACTTCAATATTTTCATAATTCTGGAAATATAATTCAATTGCCAAGATCAAATTGAATTTCTATATGGTGAACACACTTATCATATTATTTGACGTCTATCATAAACATGGAAACAACAAACAGCATTGCTCAGCATTCAACGTCAACCATCAGATTTAAGGACTGGTCCACAGCTTCCCTATCTCCCACACGGCAACTCCAGCAATGGATATGTCCCACGTGACAACTCCTTGCAGTGGATAACGCCACTATAACTTCCCACGTGGATGCTAATTCCTCACCTACGGCTAATAAATAACACCATGCAGCACAGTTGGTCACGCGGCTTCCTGGTTGCAGGTTGATGTTCCAATTTTACGACCTAACAATCACTCAAAATGCCAAGGTGAATACCAAAGTGCAGAATGAAATTTGTTCGCCATACGCAGCTAGGGTAGAAATGCCCAGCAGTTAATCTCTTTGTCGTTGTGACAAAACAACCTCTTATGCAGGTCACAATTCAATGTAGAACTCGGTATCCAAAGTGTATAGCTCCTTCCAAGACACAAGTCCACAATACAAAGGAGATGCAATTGGTTATACAACAACAACCAATTATAGATTAGCTTCAAAAGAATTAGTCTGCCAAAAGCTAATTTGACCCTTATACTTCAGCAAGGGCACAGATGAGACAATCGTGAACAATTCCCAAGATAATTTTATATAAAATATTCGATGATCAGCTCTAAAAATGAATCCATATTTATAACCCTTCGGTAGCCATAGCTTCCAAAAGATATATCAGTTAACCATTCTCTGGGATAGAAACTTCTAATTATTATATAATAAAGTATTATTATAATAATATGGCTTTATTATTAATTAATAACATATAGTTATTAATTAACATCAATTAATTAACAAATATGCACTCAAGTGATAAAACCTACATTCAATGTTGGTAATGACTGATCAACCTGGCCACCCATTGCATTGCCAAAAATAGTAATAGTCCCAGACTAACTTACTATAAATAGTAAGTCCAAACTTACTAAAAATGGCCAATCTGTCCACTAAGACCCCCAAAACATATTGTCAACTCGCGAGAATTGCAATGATGAGCTGACCACAATCAAGCTCCCAGAACCTGCTAATTTGGGGACATCACAAACCCAATGGTTGTAGACGAAGGCCTGGCTAGAATCTGCAATGATTGGGAAACATCTTACAACTCATCAATGACAGCCACCATGGACTTTGCAGAAAAACATAGCCTGCAAGTGAGCCCAGATGCAGGCTCGGGCAATGTCGTAGATGGCCTAGGCCCTGTTGAGAAGTTTGGGGCAGGAAGTAATGACCATAGGCATTTCAAATTACAGAGAGTAGGACAGGGACTAGTTTGTAAGAATGTTAACCATAATGAAAATAATTAAATTTATACATTAGTCTCATTTATAACTTGTTAGTTCATGTAAATGATATTTTGACATTACATTAAGTCACACAAAGAAAAGAAAGCAAGAAATTTTAACATCCTCAAGGCTAATGATAGCCTATGGGACAAACTGCCTCCCACACTATTTTTTCCTTTTAGCCCTTTTCTTGTGCAATTTGATAATGAGTGCCCCGAACTGTTCAACTATCCTCTCGTTGAATAAATCAACCCAAAAATTAGTTGTCAATATATTAACATAGTTGTTACAATTAAGAACGTTCTATTTATTATTAACAAAATATAGATATAGATGGTGAATGAAGGTGAGAGCACATAGGAAGAGGCCTGAGTAAGTGCAAGTGTTGGAGACATTGGGACCACCTTTTACAAGGAAGGTAGGGGTAGTTTTGATGATAATGACTCAAGAGGTGTCATTAGTGGCCCATTTACTAGAGCCTTTGGCTCTAATGTGGGATCCTCTAGTTCGAGTGGTAGGCATGGTTGCATTGTAGGGGATCATGTTTTGCATGCACCTCCTCATTTTCTTAGAGATATGTTGATATAGGAGCATCTTGGGATCTTGGCAATCTTGCATCAACCAAAAAAAATTATTTTATGTTTTCGTATTTGATCAGTCTCTGAGTTTCTTTTTAGGATCATCCAGTTTGGATCTATTGCACTTGAGATCCTTATAGTGTGTTCTTGACATCCTGTGGAACCTTCTCCTAAGTTCGTAGCTCATTTAGTTACTTCACATATAAGATCTCACTGATTATTGGCAGGACTGTTTTGTTCTTCATATTTTTCGACCAGATTGTGTTTTCCAATCTTGCGAAGGATTTTCCCTATCGGCGAAGCTTAACGGCTCATTTCTAAAGGATTTTACGTTTATGGTCGACCTACTTGATGGGTCATGATTTATAATTATTTCATTGAAAGTAGATCCTAATGATTTGGGCCCTGACCTATTGTTGTAATACGTTTTATTTCTCATTGAGAAATGTAATCTTTTTAGGTTGACCTAATGTTTGCAAAGGCTTTATAAGCTTATGGATTTGTTCCTAAAGGGGCAGCTTTAGTAAGATTATCTCGTTGTGGCTGAAGGTTAAGGATTTCTGATTGTAAAATAGAAATGTATGACTACATGTTGTCTAGATCCATTGTATATGATTTCTAATGTTAATAAAGAAGATTGGTCTTGCATATCTCTATGTTGTTGTTTTGTTTCCATTGTGTGACTCATGTTGCAAGGATTGGACAGATCTCTTTGAGTTTTCTCCATCCTTGACTGCACCAAGTGGTATTAGAGTGAAGTTTTTGTTCTGTTGAGGTAGATCATGGTTCCTGAGCTTGCGAATTCCTATATTGATTTGTTGTGGGGTGGAAGAGAAATTATCTAACACACGGTTGCAGAGGATTTGTGTAAGATGGCTCGCAGAGGAAATTCTAGAGGAAGGAGAGATGCAAATCCAATTGTGTTGGACATGTTAAGACAAATCGCAGCCATATTAGAAGTTGTGGAGACATCCCGAAGAAGAAGAAGAAGAAGAAGAAGAAGAAGAAGAAGAAGAAGAAGAAGAAGATAAAATCCCTAACCAGGGTGAGTGCTAGACTACATTTCAATACACCTGAATACGATGGTAAATTAGATTCAAATGAATTGCTAGATTGGATCACAGAGATGGAAAAATACTTTGACTATGAAGGAACAGATGAAGATAAGAAGGTCAAGTGCACTTGCAAAAAATTGAGAGGACATGCATCTTTATGGTGGGAACATTTGTAGATTGATAGAAAAATAAGAGGCGAGGATAAAATAAAGTCATGTGATAAGATGGTGAACAAATTGAAAGATAAGTTCTTACATGTTGATTACCAAGTAAGTTTGTTTAAAAAGTTGCAGAATCTAAAGCAAAAGGATCTTAGTGTGAAAGAATATAATGAGGAATTTTGTAGGTTGGATATCATATATGGTCATTCTGATGATGATGTTGAAAGGATTGTAAGGTACCTGAATGGTTTGAGGACATCAATTCAAGAAGAGATCAGTTTGGTAAAATTGCAAAGTATAGAGGAAGCTGAAGAGAATTTGAACAAGAGGCATGATAAAGACAAAGAGGAAGAGGTGGAATATTTCAGAAAGGAAGAACCTCAAATGGTGGAAGGCCTTATTCAAATCATAAAAAAGGAAAGATCGAGTTTAAAGAGGAAAATTCATACCGAAGAGATGACATAAACATTCAGAAAGGAAGTGGATCAGGCAATTATAGAAGGGGTGATAGAAGAGTGTTTAAAGGAACATGTTTCAAGTGTGGTGGAGAAGGACATCGGGCCTTTGAGTGTACTCAAGGTAATTATGAGAAAAGGACAGAGAATAAAGGTAGATCTTCTTATATAGAGAAGGACACTAGTGAATCTTTGAATCAACCAGAGGATGGTGAAGCCCTAATGGCAAGGAGAGCCCTCTATCATGAAGAAACATAACAAGAGTCATTGCAGAGAAGAATTTTGTTCAAGACTAGTTGCAAAGTAGAAGGAAAATGTTGCAAAGTGATCATTGACAATGGTAGTTCAGATAATTTTGCCTACGAAGAGTTGGTTGACAAGCTGAAGTTGCAAAGATTGAAGCATCTGAAGCCTTATCAGATAGCATGGATAAAAGATTATCATAAGGTACTAGTAAGTGAACAATGCCTAGTTAAACTGAAGATAGGATCTTATCATGATGAATTTCTTTGTGATATTATGCCTATGGATGTGTGTCATATCTTGTTGGGTAGACCATGGCAGTATAATAGACAAGCTTTGCATGATGCAAGAAAGAATAGGTATACTATTGTTGCAAATGGGATGAAACAAGTATTGTTGTCTTTGATTGAGACTCCTGAGAATGAGAATTGTACTAGTGTTAGATTTTTTTGGTTGAAGGAAGGAAATTCTTGGACGGCTTGAAGAGTGAAAACATGTATTATGCATTGATCCCTAAGAAGTCTGATTTGGGAATAGAAGAAGCACACCCTAAGAAAATAAAGAATTTATTGATTGAGTATGAGGACATAATTTCAGATAATGTGCATGATGGATTGCCACCTATGAGAGGTATTAGTCATTGCATGGATCTAATTCTCAGAGCAAGTTTGCCTAACAAAGAAGCACACTGAATGACACCAGCAGAGAATGAGGAGTTGAATAGACAAGTGCAAGAATTATAGAAGAAATGATTGATCAGAGAAATCTTGAGTCCTTGTGCAGTACCAACAGTATTAGCACCTGAGAAGAATGGAGAATGGAGAATGTGCATTGATTCGAGAGCTATTAATAGGATCACAATGAAAATTGATTCTAGAGTTACTAATAGGATCACAATGAAATATTGATTCCCTTTGCCTAGGATGGATGACATAATGGATTATTTGAGTGGAGCCAGATATTTTACAAAGATAGATTTGAAGAGTGGATATCATCATATCATAATTAGAAAAGGAGATGAGTGGAAGAGTGCATTTAAGACAAATGAAGGATTGTATGAATGGTTGGTGATGCCTTTGGATTGAGTAATGCACCAAGTACTTTCATGAGATTGATGAATGGGGTATTGAATAAATTATTGGGTAACTTTGTGATTGTTTATATTGATGACATTCTGATTTTTAGTAAGAGTAAGGAAGATCATTTGTTGCATCTGAGACAAGTATTGCAAAGATTGAAGGAAGAGAAATTGTTGATAAACATCAAGAAGTGTTATTTTATGAGGAAAGAGATAGTGTATTTGGGTTTTGTGATATCTATAGAAGGATTGAAGATGGACCCTGAGAAAGTGAAAGCAATTGTTGAGTGACCTACACCTGAGTGTTGGAGATCAAGTCAAATCATTTCATGGATTGGCTAGGTTCTACCGAAAGTTCATAAGGATTTTTAGTTCACTTTGTAATCCCATGACCGAGAAAATGAGAGGAGATAGGAAAGAGTTCAAGTGGACACATGGAGCAGATAAGAGTTTTGAATTGATTGAAATAGAAAGTAACTGAACAGCCTGTGTTAGCATTATTGGATTTCAATAAAGTATTTCAAGCGGGCTGTGATGCAAGTGCAAATGCAATTAGATCAATGCTAAGTCAAGAAGGTAGACCTATTGCTTATTTCAGTAAAAATTTGAATGATGCTCAGAGAAGATATTCAATTTATGATCTGGAATTCTATGCCATATTTCAAGCTTTGAAGAAATGGAGACATTATTTGTTGCCTAAGGAGTTTGTTTTGTATATTGGTCATCAAGCATTGCAATATTTGAATAGTCAAGGTAAGTTGGATCAGAGAGATATGGGATGGGTTGAATTTTTGTGGAGTTATACATTTGTGTTAAAACATAGGAGTGATAAATCAAATAAATTTGTTGATGCTTTGAGTAGAATAAGAACTTTGCTTACTGAAATGAGAGTTGAAATGTTGGGATTTGATTAATTGAGGACTTTGTATGAGGATTACCCTGATTTTGCAGAACCTTGGAAAGCTTGCAGAGAACCTGTTGTAGTAGACCGAAGAAAATGGTTGGATTATTTTATCCAGGAAAGTATGTTATTCAGAGGAATTCAGTTGTGTATATCGAGAAGTTCTATGAGGGATAATCTGATTAAGGAAAAACATTGTGGAGGGTTAGTTGGACATTTTGGTATTGACAAAACAGTGGCTTTGGTGAGTAAGAATTACTTTTGTCCTCAATTTCATAAGGATGTAAGGAAGTTTGTTCAAGGATGCAGATTTTTTCAAGTTGTAAAAGGAAGTAATCAGAATACTGGATTGTATACACCTTTGACAGTGCCAACTAGACCTTGGGAGGATATTAGCATGGATTTTGTACTTGGGTTACTAAAGACACAACGTGGTAATGATTCTATATTTGTGGTGGTAGACATATTTTCTAAGATGTCACATTGCACTCCTTGTAAGAAGACAATCGATGCAGTACATGTAGTTGACTTATTTTTCAAGGAGATTGTGAGATTGCATGGATTACCTAAGAGTATAGTTTCAGACAAAGATGGTAAATTTGTTGGTTATTTTTGGAGGACACTTTGGAAGAAGATGAAAACTGATTTGAAGTTTAGTTCTACATTTCATCCACAGACTAATGGACAAATAGAGTTAGTGAACAAGAGTTTGGGAAACTTATTGGGGTGTTTGGTTGGAGAAAAGCCTGGAATTAGGATTTAATCTTAGCACAAGTAGATTTTGCATATTATAATTTAGTGAATAGGTGTACAGGGAAGACACCATTTGAGATAGTTACTAGATTAAATCCTAAGAGAGTATTGGAATTGAGGGATATTAGTTATGAAAACAAGAGGAGTTTTGAAGCAGAAGAATTTGCAGAACACGTGAATGGATACATATTCAGGTAAAACATCATTTGGAGAAGATGAATCAGCCATATAAGGATATATCATATATGAGAAGGAGACATAAGAAATTTGAAGTTGGGGATGAAATCATGGTATATTTGAAGAAGGGTAGATTTTCAGTTGGAACATATAATAAGATGAAGATGAGGAAGTTTGGACTATGTAAGATCTTGAGGAAATTTGATTCAGGGAATGCATATGAAGTGGAGTTACCAGAGGATATGGACATATCACCTATATTCAATGTTGTAGACTTGTAAGAGTACCATGAGTCATATTTTTATGAGGCTAATGGATCAGATGTTGAACAATAATATCCTAAGAAGCAGAAGGATGAGATAGCAGAGATTTTGGATAGTAGAATTAGTAGAAGTACCAGAGATAAGCAGTATAAGGAATATCTTGTCAAATGGAAGGACGGACCAGTGGACGATTCTTCATGGATTAATCAAGCTGAGATTAATCATCTTGGTTTTCCTTTAGCCTCAACAAAGTGAGAGGCTCTCTTTTCAAATAACCTCGGGAGTTTGATGTAGGAGCATCTAGGGATCTTGGCAATCTTGCATCAACGAAAAACATTTGTTTTATGTTTTCCTGTTTGATCGGTCTCTGAGTTTCTTTCTTTGATCGTCCAGTTTGGATCTATTACACTTGTGATCCTTATAGTGTGTTCTTGACATCATGTTGAACCTTCTCCTAGGTTCGCAACTCATTTGGTTACTTCGCGTATAAGATCTCACTGATTCTTGACAGGACTGTTTTGTTCTTCATATTTTCCGACCAGTTTGTGTTTTCCGATCTTGTAATTGATTTTCCTTATCGGCGAAGCTTAACGGCTCATTTATCGATGATTTTACATTTGTGGCCGACCTACTTGAGAGTTCGTGATTCATATTTATTTCATTGGAAGTAGATCCTGATGATTTGGGTTGTGGCCTATTGTTGTAGTACATTTTCTTTCTCATTGGCAAATGTAATCTTTCTAGGCCAACCTAATGTTTGTGAAGGCTTTATAAGCTTATGGATTTGTTCCTAAAGGGGAAGCTTTCATAAGATTATCTTTTTGTGGTTGAAGGTTAAGGATTTTGTAAGGATTTCTTATTGTAAAACAGGCATGTATGTGTGGCATGTATGATTGCATGTTGCAAATCCATTGTATATGATTTTTGGTGTTAATAAAGAAGATTGATCTTGCATATCTCTATGTTGTTTGTTGTTTCCATTGTGTGACTCATGCTGTAAGGATTGGATAGATCTCTTTGAGTTTTCTCCGTCCTTGACTACACCATATGTTGAGGCATGTGCACTTCTTGAGGTGTGTAGAGCTATTGATTATGTCAAATGTGTTGGTTTAGGGTTTGATTGAGGGGGTTCTCGAGGGTTTTTTGTGAAAATTTGACATAAGAGAGTTGGATACAGTACAAAACCCTCTCAAAATTTCTTCAAACAATCTTAATATAAAGAAATGAAAATTGCCAATGGGTAAAAGCACAATAATTTGTCACCAGTTTACAAAGGAAAAGGTTAACATCACCAAAACTGTAAAATTTCAAGGGCATAAAAGTCACATTTCTATTGAGAATTTGAAGAGGATGTAAACTGATGAAATGTGTCAAATAGGATGAATTATATGCCAATGATTTTTTTTTAAAAAATTGAACCAAAATTAATATGTTTTTTGAATTTTTTAGGTCTATTTTTCATTTTCTGAAAAAACTGTAAATCAGGGAGTTTACTTCCCGCCAAATCATTATAAGTAAAATATTATTTTTTCCTCCAATTTCATAATATGTTTTAGATGACATGTATAGGTAGTGCAGAAAAAAAAAAAAAAAAGTGTTTTCGATGTATAGTTTGCCCGTTATAAGTATTCAAAGTTGAACTTACTTGAAATCAACAGTTTTGTCTACCGCCATTTTTATCCTATCAAAACTATACCAAAAACCAAATAAATTACATATTATTGAAGATGACTCTCTTCTCTAGTGTTATCTATGATTTTAAAAAAATTCTGAATTGATTTAGAATTATTTTTTATTATCCGAAGCAAAGACTTCTGAAAGCTTTAATAACCTACATGTAGTTTTTAATGAATTTGTTCAATTTTTTGTAGTCAAAACAATATTAAATTTATATGTCAAGAATCGTAGTTCCGAGATCTAGAAAAGGGTACTTTTAGTTTTTTGACATTGTCTAGTTTGAGCAGAGAAAAAACCAGCAGAAGTACAAACTTCTGGATTTTTTATGTTTTTGGAGGTTTGGCTGCCACATGGCATGCCACCTAGGTAGACTCGGCCCAGTCGGACTCGGCCGAGTCCTACTGGCCCTCCCATTGACTCGCGCACGAGCCGACTTGGCCACCTAGGCGCCATTCAATGCCACGTTGACTCGGCTGAGTTTGACTGGGCCGAATCTAACTCGGCTGAGTCAATCAAATTATCCTAAAAGGTGACAGATTATTGTGCTTTTACCCCAATAAATTCTAAATATGAGCCTGCAACTTCAATCTTTATTTGCACAAAATAAAAGTCTGATTACAACATAGTTTTTAGTCATCAATTGACTGATAGAAAACAACATATATCCATTACAACTACTAAAAGTTACCAAACAAACTTGCTATAACAAAAAAATCTCAAACTATGTGCTTCTTGCACATTCAAACATTCACTATGCACTACAATCACACTCTATAACTATGCAACTTCAAATTGAAAATGGTTGAATCTTATTTTGCTGCTCCAACACTTCAAAACCTACAACAAATCAAATTTCTAGCCTCTCTGAGAAGCTATGCCCAACCTAGATATCTTCTCACTTCAAACCCTTCAAAAACTAACACTATCAAATGAGATTTTTCATTTTAAAACTGTCAAAGAAATGAAATTACCTTTCATTTCATGTCATTTGTTGCTCCCAAAATGGTATGTCATTATCTTGCTCTACAAAAACATAGGAAACATCAAGAATATGCTTCACGATTTCATTCATGTAATTTTATAACTCAATAAAGATGGGGGTTACATTTTCCCATTTTTCACCCAAAGCATGTGAATTAGAAAAATCAGTTTTTGCATGCCATGGGTGCCCACTCCTCAATCCCTATTTTTTAGGAATGTTGAAATAAGCTTGGAATTCCTTTGCCTCCGAAAATCCAACGCCTCCCTTTGCCTTTTTAGGCATTTTGACATTTATTACATTGAATTGTCATTTTTGCACATTTCCATAATATCATTTTGACACCTTGAATATGAATTTGAGCATACAAGAAATTAAAACAAAATGCCATCAAATGCTTCCCCCATACATGAACTTCAACCAAATGAACTTCACTCCAAAAAAATTTAAAAATGCAAAAATCCAAATGACTTCTTTTTAATTGATGCGAGATTGTCAACCTTCCATAGATGCTTCTGCATCATAGGTCTAGTTATTGGCCTCTCCTTTTTTAAGGGGGTTTCTAATGATTTGGAGGCCCTTTGGGAGTCTTCTTGGAGAAAGGAGCTTGTTGATTCAGAGGTGGAATAATATCTCTCTTCCTCATCATCTACTCCTAGTTTCTCCCTTTTTGATGGGCTCTATGTGTTTGGGGATGCTCTTGATGAGGAGGATGAGCTCTTTTTGGACATCTTATTGGAAGCTCATTTGAAGAAAAGAGAACTTTGGCTTCAAATTTGAAAGCCTCTGATGATGGTAAGTTTTTGGGGTTGAAAAAAAGGGTCTCACTTTCCTTAGGAAATACATCCTCCACAACAAATTACAATTTTGTGGATATGTCTAATACCTCCCCTTCTATGGAAAAAAAAATAGTTCGTCTGAATGGATGACGAGGTTGTTTGTTGTCCTCCTTAAACCCCAATTTTTTTTTAAATGCTTTGAAGAATAGTGTGGTGGTTGCTTCTAGGGTGGTTGTGTCTTCTCCTAGCAAAAATGAGTTGAATAGCATTGGTCCTGATGATGTTGCTCCTTCTACTTATGCTTTGGAGCACATTTTCTACTCTTGAAGATGGAGGGATGGTGGGTTTTTCCCCTCTTGTTGATGTTGATAACCCTTCCCCAAAGGGTTTGAAAGAACCCTATGCTCTGTCCCTTAGGATTTCTTTGGGACAAACTTGTTCTAGTTTCAATGAGCCTTTTGAGGTTATGAAAGAAAGACAAGTTGAATTTTTTATTCATGATGCTCTTATGGATGAGAAGGTGACTTGGTTGAGGAGCTCTCTTGTAGGGATATTTTGTGGTAATCGCTCCAACATCCATAATGTTCATAGATGGAACTTTCAAATCTTGAAGCTTAGTGGACAGGTTGAGATAACTGCAATGTTGAATGATTTATTTCTTTTGTCTTTTTGTAGTGTGGAGGACTGTTTCAGGATTCTGCACAAAGGCCCTTGGTTTTTGGTCATGAATGGTCTTTGTATTCAAAGTTGGTTTTGTGGTTTTAACCCTTCGAAGGAAACTCTCATGTTCCATGTTTGGATTCATTTGTCAAGGCTACCTTTAGAGTTTTGGAATGAAAATATTTTTACGATTATTGCCAACTCTTTTGGGCAATATTGTGTTATGGATAAGATCTCCAAACTCATGAAGTAGTTGTTGTTTGCTAGAATTTGTGTTTATGTGGAGAAACACCATGTGTTCCCTTCCCATATTACCATGGCCTTGAAATTCGATAAATGTGTGCAATAGATTGAGTTTGAGAACTCTAATTTTTTTTCGTTCTTGTGGAAAGAGAAGGATCAAATCCATGTTTCTTTGGATTCTTCCTTTCCTTCTGTTCAGGAGGTTAATATGAAAAGGAAGCCCCCTATAGACTATTCTATGGAGTAGGAGGAAGATCCTACTAATGATTGTATGACTCCTCTTTGTCTCAAGAAATTTAGATTCAGGGAGAAGGACCATAGTTCTAAGCTAAAGCAAAGCTCCTTCGAGTATTTTTTTCAAACCACCTTGACTCTAGGTGGGTCTACCTTGTCTTTGGGCAAGGCTACAATAAGATTTTGTTTTGCCTTGTTTCTAGTTGCCTAGTTGTTGTTCTAGTGTTCATCTTTATCAGATCAAGGCCCTTTCTAAATCCTTACTTAACTTGTGAAAAACACACACAATCAACTATTAAAGGTACCTTTAAACAAATTCATAAGTTGTCCAATACATGTCATTTATTACATTTTTTTCCTATAAAGATGGGTCACATCAATGGAGTCTAGGTGATGCCCCCACCCTTGTATCTTTTTATTTCCAACTCGACATTCATTTTCAAAGACTCGTAGACTGCACCAATAGGTGAATAAAAATGATAAAAGAGAAGTTTGTCATTGCAAATTCAACAAATTATATCTACTTTTCAAAATATCTACTTCTTTCAGTTTGTTTAAATTATTTTAAATACTGCTGCCAAACAATTTTTAAAAATTGCACTCCCTAAAACCACATCCGTCTCACCATGACAAACTAGGACAAAAATTAGTATATCAACTACTAGGAAGACTCGCAAAATATGATGGATGACCTAACTATATGATTATTTATGAGAAATTTACTAGACCTTATCTTTTCGTAACGATTTATTAAATTATATGACTTCGAATCTGATCATTTTCCCATACTGCAAAACAAAATGGATTGTTTAGACGAGGATAACCTGAAACAAGATCAATTCCATTAACGTTGGTTTTGACCATGTAATTGTTTCTAGGTAGACCTTGTGAACTACTAACTTTGGATATGAGAAATACCTCGCACGAGGGTGACATAGGTCTTTCAGCGGAATTTCAACATGTGGTAGATTTTGCCATTGATCTTGATGGGCCAACATCACAATTCTAAAGGAACATAGTACATTACTCGTCTAACTCCACTCATGGGTGTCACATCGAGGATACCAATACTCAAGCAGAGGTGGTGTTCCACCTTCCACTATCGATTATGATGTGGGTTGGTCTTTCTCTGAACCACACTTGGCATAAACAAATGCTCCCGTTCCTCGTATGATAGTTACTCAGCTATTTGGATCGTAGGATTAGACAAGTCATGAAATGGAGTGCGTCTTTCAATTATTTTTTTGACTCGTCGACACACGAAATAGGAGACAATAGATTTGTATTCCAACATAGAAATGGCGCAATACCCACATTTCTACAATTTTTGTTGCTTGATTTATTAACCATAAGGCCAATCACTCACAAGCTGATGAGAATGAAAATCAAGATTTGGAAGGGAATTCAACATAGTAAACAAAGCAAAACATATTTTGTTTTTTATTAATAGGATGAAAAATCTTAAAGAGATCACACATATAACATAGTGAGTAGTGAAGATACAAACATACACGAGACAATGTAGTGAGGCATAAACTTACTCAGCACAAAAATAGACAAGGTCATCTCAAATGTAGGTGCAAAATATTTAAATGCATAAAATACTCTTTTGCAGGGACTGGAGCTTGACCTTAAATAGTATCCTAAGAGATTGTAAACCAACCAGAATTCAAGAAATCCGAATATTATATCAAGGTACATAATCATTTTTAATAGGATTTACAAAAGGAATTTTAGATGGAAGCAAGAAGGCGCCTTAATGGCTACTTGGCACTAATTCACTTCTTTTCAAAATACTTCTTTCTTATACATATTCCAAGATGTTTCTTGCCAGGCAGGTTGCCTTGTATATATCATACCACCTGCTAACCTATTCCAGCTATCAAATTTATTTTAAATGATGTACTTAACTTGAAAAGTTTTGTTATGCTAAAGATCCCGCAGTTAGTATATCGAGAGCCAACAAAACCTTTAAAATATTTGACAATAGCTCACATTCCCAATAGACATAATCCATCAACCTAAGCAAATTTGACAAAAATCCCACAACTCCACGCAATGGCTGCAGAGTGGCCTGGCTTGAAAATTGGCTCATCTTTTCCTCGAGAGAAAGAACAAAATGGGTTTAAATGATTACAGAAAAACTAAATCTAGGGTCCAAACCACCCAACTATGAAAAACAATGGGCATTAAAAATTGCAGCTGCAGTTTTCTAAATAGCAAAACTGCGCCAAATTGATGATTTACAGCAGCTGTGTAAATTATCAAAGTTAATGTTTGGGGAGTTTAGCAGACAATTGAACATATAGAGAGGCCAAGACTAATGGACATTGCACTGCTGCACTAGTGGATGTGAATAATTTACATATTTTTCCCAGATAGGTTTGTACCGGTTCATTGCTAATTTTAACCATGGTTTCATATTCCCATTGTAATGCACAACAGCTCCACTTTCTATCAGCTGCATATCAACATTTGGATCATAGCCTAATCCCAGTACATGCCACCGTCGATCAAGTGGTTCAGTTAGACCATAGAATGTAAGCAAGCCTGGAGGCAGAGTGCCCAGCTTCCAAAGAGTTCGATCAACATTCTGCTTCTGCCAGTAATGATATCGGCTTGTAACATTAACTTTCTTCCATGCTACAAGATCAAAGACATTCATCCCAAAGGCCCACCCACAAGCATCTGCATCGAAGTGAGAACGAATTTTGGTGTCAGAGAAATTGAGATATTTATGATACCGGTGAAACGTCTCAAGGCAGGTTTCAACTGCACCATTGACATTTCCATGCAAGTCTACTGAGAAAAGAGGTGTCAAGTCTTTTTGAACCACAACATCATCATCCAGGAAAACCACTTTCTCAAGAGCAGGGTATACTTCAGGAATATAGAACCTTAAATGGTTCAACATTGAAAGGTACTTTGGGTTCCGAAACTTAACAGCACTCTTCATATCCTGAGAACCTTTAAAATAATAACTTCGTGTTTCCTCATCTTGTAGCTGCTTCAGTACAGGAACATATGATGCATTGAGCCAAGTAAAGTCATCTATATTCTGCACTTCTGTTGTTGCTCCCTTGTAATTGTTCATAGCAAACCAAGCCTTCATGGCAGCATGATTGACTTCATCAGTAACTATATGGAAGACAAGCTGCTCAGGGTGATCAGCATTCTCAACTGTGGAGTTCACCACCACAGATGTTGCAAGCACATTATCTGAGAACACACAGAAATGATACAATCTATTATCCACAAGTTTAGGATTGTGATTCTGCCCATCCATGTACTTCTGGAGTTTGTGATTTCTGGACCATTCCTTAGTCAATCTTGTACCCAAACAGTAAAGACCCTTAGGCACTGCTTCTGCAGCCAACTGTCCAAATGTTGTACTCTGTATAGTGGCTGCATTTGCACGTTCTTCCAAAGCTTGTATTTGGGCCTTCAATTTCATGATCATTGTAGCACTGTCATAGTGAAGTTCTTTGGCATGATAGATCAGTAATGACAACTCTCGAATAATAGGTTCTGCTTCTTCCATGGTAACCTGGGTGCCTCTGGTAGCTGCTTTGGATAGTAATAATTGGCAACCCCTTATTTGAGCGCTAAAATCCCATGCAAGTTGCAGATTGTTGTTTTCTTTAGCAATAACAACGTATGCTTTAGCCAGAGTCATCTGATCTCCCAACTGTCTTGTGAGAGACTTGGCACTAAGCATCTCCTCTGTAAAATTAGTGCCCTCTGCTATGCTTCGTCTTGAAACTCCACCTGTCTGCAAGACATAGGATGAATTAGAGTCTGTCTCTTAGACTGGTAAAAAGGAAGTGTATCAACCAGTTTTATCTTACTAATCAAAAGCCCTGGAGCAACTTCACTTTATATATTCCATATTTTCAGACATCAACAAAAAGATTGTCAAGTCCATAAATGTCATCTGAAAGTCCTTGTGAAAGAACGATAATTACTAGTGTTAACAACTACAGAATTTCAAGAGATTAGAATGCACCAAAGTGCAAACCAAAGTCAAAAAGAGATCAATTTGAAATGGTGTCTTGGTGACTGTAAAAGTCAACATTGTACAATAAATAAACACCACAGAAGGAGCCTTGGTATGAAATGGATATGCCATGCAGAAGCAAATCATTATCAATACTTGATGACAATGTTTGGCAGTGTCGGAATGCTCAATAATCAGTCTCACAGTCAAACTAGACAAAAGATGTCAACTATCAAACCCTTTTATATTTACAAGAACAGGATTAAATACACACAGAATGTAGGTTGCTGGGGAACAGCAATAGCAAATGTGACATGATACTTCTGATCCGTGTGCTGCAATCAGTTTGTATTAGGAAGAAATAAATATCAAACTAACAATTTAAAGCTTTGGCTAATGCTCAAGGTTGGTTGTGAACATGGATAGAATATATATCAAATTTATTTACAAGCAGTACTAGCATGAACTACCTGGATATATTATGTGGAGATAATACACGAGTCCATTCATACAAATTTTCAGCAATTAAATTCACATAAAACCAAATCATAATTTTCTGTTGATATTTAAAGTCTATGCATTCTGGTATTGGTTAATGGAAGTGCAGATAAAGTACATAACTTACATGGAGAATGGTGTAATTTATGTGAATCCATTACAACAACTGAAACTAACAAGACAAAACTAAAGGTGATGAAAATCCAGTGATCAGAAGGACTCTTGAGCAAAGAAGGAAACCTGCAGAACAGGATAAAAGTTGGAATGATTTTAACATATCGCCCTCCACTATTAAAATATTAGAATAATATTGTATTATTTACCTCATAATGTTAATTTAAGTCACTTAGATGTATGTGGTCACTTAATTCACTTAATGCATCTTCAGTGAGATAGTTTGGTATCTTTCTATTTCAGCTCTCAGTTATCGATTGTTTCTTTTAGAAACATCATCTTTGTATTTTCTTATTTAAGGAGTCTGCATCTCCTTTCTAATTACTCATTGAATATGAATCGATTATCATTTTGGTATCAAAGCCCATAGGTCTTTTTAGTGAATTTTTAAATTCGTAGCTTTTATACCTGGAATTAAATTCGAGAAGTTTTTAATAATTTTTTATGAAATACTGTGAAGAATCCTAGAATTTTTTTAAAAAAATTATAAGTTTTTTTCCAAGTTTTTAATAAAAATTGAAGGTTTCAAAAACGAGGGCTTTTGAAATTGCAAATCTCTGAAGATTTTGAAGATTTTGAAGACCAAGCATGAGGGTTTTCTATCTCAGAACTGCATTTTTTGGAGGTTTTGTTTGCTGCGGGCTCATGGAGAGAGGGTTTTCTGATTTTTTTTCCACAAAAAATCATGGATGGAGGGTTTGCTGATTTTTTTCCACAGAGATATGGATGGAAGGTTTTCTGATTTTTTTCCAAAAAAAATTCATGGAGGGTTTTGCATGATTTTGTCCTAAAAGTTGTGGTCTTCTATTTATGGGTTTTTAGTTGTTTTTTTCCAAAAAAAATCATGACGGTTTTTTTTATTTTTTGTTCAACTTTTCATTAAAAAGTCATGACGGTTTTTTTTTTTTTTGTGCAACTTTTCATTAAAAAATCATGGGTTTTTCCCAGATTGCTAAGTTCATGGGTTTTCTCCATATTTTTTAGTTTGTGGGTTTTTACCATTTTTCAAAAAAAAAATTGAAGTTTTTTGACGATTTTTTCACAAAACCATGGCTTTCTGTCTTCGATAAAATGTTTTGACGATTATTTTAAAAATCATGGTTTCTTGCAGTGTTTTAAGTCATACCTTGAGTTTCAAGTGCAAATGTACTGGAGTTTACTGGTGTTTGTGGGTGTTGCTACTTTTGATGATTTTTTGCAAAATCGTTGTTTTTCAAAGTTGTAAAGTTTTAAAAGTTGATCTCAATGTCTTTGGATCAAGAAGGGATAGCTTTGTTACCCAACATCATGTTGGAAAGATTATGATAAACTTGGTCATATCCAGAAGTTCTGCAGCACCATGGAGGGTCTCAGCTGCAAGCTCATGTCACAAAGCATTTTGAAGAGGAGGGGGCAGCCTTCTATGCATTCATGGCCAAAGGACCTATAGATTCAGTCTTTTCTAGGATAGTTAATCAATTGACCATTAAGGGAGGGTATTAGAATAATTTTGTATTATTTACCTCGTAACGGTCATTTAAGTGATGTATCTGGTCACTTAAATGTAGCTTCAGTGATGAGATGGTTTAGTATCTTTCTATTTCAGTTCTCAGTTAACGATTGTTTCTTTCAGAAACATCATCTTTGTATTTCCTTATTTAAGGAGCCTATGTCTCCTTTGTAATTACTCATTGAATATCAATCGATTATCATTTCATATAACACCTGTCAAAACGAGGCCAGTAATGGTAGTTTTGTAATGTTGTGCTGTTTTTGTGATTTTGTTTTGTAACAAACAACAACCATTTTTTACCATTGTATTTTATTATGTAAATGAGTTATTTTGCTATAAAGTTCATATTTTGTCACATTCAGAGGTAGTGTGTGCTAGTGTTGCAGTTATGCTATAGGTGGTACAAAATCTCTATAGAAGATCAGTCCATTCCTTAGCTGGACTAATTCCTTGACTGGACTAATCCTTTGTGAACAGACACCATCCTGAGAAGGCTATTCCTAAGTGGAGACAAAGCAAAACATATTGACTGAGGTTGGAAAGCTTATTTTGGATTCAAAATAAATGCAAAGAAGCAGCTCAAAATGTGATCTTAAATCACCTGTTTTAATAATCTGGTCACTTTGACACTTTTGTATGGTTACATCATGTATCGGGCACAAGTAATTTTGAAAATAGAATTTGTGCTAGGCTGATGACATAATTTTGTACTTAAATGTTTCAGATTTTCCCAATCTTTATTTTTCTATATTTAGCTTCTTGAATCAATGTTTTTGGGGAAGAAATGTTTCTATGTTTGTGTTGATGTGAGTTTTGTACCACTACATAACATATAGGATTTAAACACTTGATACAGGATATCAAACACTCAACCCTCTCTTGAAAAGTAATTACTCATGAAGAACATGAGAAAAAACTCCAAGGTCCCTTACACCTGTGGATCCTAACTCAGTTATAATGATGTGATTTGTTGGTTAATCACGTAGGCGGGCTTACGTTATTCATTCAAGGATATCAGATTTTTGCCATGATGATGATGGGACTTAGCTTTGCAATGTATACTCAATGGATTCCTCCTTAATTTATATCACTTCCAACTTCGCTCATCAAACTCTCACTACTAAACTACTCACTGCTTTGCTACTACTTCTACGGAATGGAAATATTAGCAAATAGACGGGGATCAAACCTAATGAAAGCTTGCCAGCGGCACTACCTCCATAGATGCAATGATTCAAGGGAAATTCTTAGAATTTTCACACTAACACCTATCTTCCAACCCAACTAGAAGTACAAGCAGGAAGATGAAATGCAAGTAGAACTTGGGAGCAATTGGACTAGATTACCACACAAGGCTTCCCAACAAGCCGCTAGGATGCTAGTGGCCTAGTATATAGATCCCTATCAAACATTCGCTAACATCACCATACAATTAGCCATCTACTTCTACTCTAGCAACATGAAATGAAATCCTACTTTAATTTGAGAGATGAGAAGAAACATGCAATACATCAAGCAATATTAAGTGATTCACCATGAAAACCAACAATGAAACATCAATCACTTGAACAGTATTATGGCAACAATTCTCCAACATAACCCTCCTACACTACTCTAATCTAATTCTCTACTTGTCTCTTTCTAACTTTCTAACCTCCAACTTTTTTTTTTTTACGAATGAGAAGGCCCTGGCCTTTTATAGTTGCTCAATTACAATGAAGGGCCAAGATTAAGGGGCAAAAACAAGGGCCCAGATTGAACGTTACAAAACCCTAATTAGGGTTACCAAAATTCAACCAATTACAAGAGGGCACCAACCTTGTGGGCCAATGAGAAAATTACAATAATTTGTCAACTAATGAGAACCTAGGACACTTGGCATGATCTGA
>MU227573.1:1710767-1722072 GCA_018584345.1 Thuja plicata
TCTAGTTGCAAGCATCCATCCCTATGACAAGAAGGAAGGAGTTTGGGGGGAAGAAAGGAGAGAGCTGGGAAATTTACTTTCATGGCGGAAATTGGAGGGTCCATGGACATGATGTCCAAGGGCTGGGTGGAATCCGCCAGCACCTTGGACACCAAAGTCCCTAAAACATCCACCCCCCTGCAAATACATTCAATCCACACAATCCTAACTTCATTCTTTGGCATTCCCACTCGATTTACCTCTCCTTCTCTTTGACTCCAAGTTGGGGGGGGAAAAGTTTGCACCCAAGGTGCAGGCGGAAATCTGAGGGAGCTTGGACAGCCTGTCCAAGGGGTGGGCGGAATCCGCCCATACCTCGGCCTGTATAAGTCTGTTTTAATTTAATTTCTTATACTTTAAGTTATATTTGTATAAATACCTTCCAGGATGTTTGAGATAGGTTTCAGCTTCATAGGAGTTAAGGTGCAGATTCTAGATTTTGGGGGTTTTTGAAATATTTCAGGACTTAGCCAAATTTCAGGATTCAGCACGCCTTCAACAGAGCTACCTCCCACAATCTATTTCGACTTTCTAAGATCAAATTGAAGTTGGAACAAGGATTCTCAGAGGGTTTACACTTGTTTCATCACGAATCCTTTGGTTTTATGCCATATTCCTGAAAGATTTAGCACAACTCTTGCCCATGTTCCAGACAGACTTGACTTCCCAGCAGGCCAAAATTGCCCAAAACCAACTCTCAAACTTCACTCGCTAGACCAAAGGGCTTGAAAACTGTCGCCAACAAAGACTACCTAAGACCACTACTCCTACTGCCTGCAAAAGAGGGGGTCCCCATTTGCAATGGGGCGATGGTGTGAAAACCTCACAACAGTTTGCTCCTCAGGAAAATTAAAGTCCAAAGTTTTTATTGCACAGGGAGATTCTACAATCTAAAGAATGGATAAGGGACACCTATGTAGTTAGCTTTAGTTAAAAGCCCAACTTAAAAAGATCTTTATTAGTGCGTAACAACTGTATGTTCGCACCCCACCCCCCTCCCTTTTTTCACAAAAATGGGAAATGCCCCCTGGACATCTAAAGAATGGATAAGGGACACCTATGGCCCAGGCACTTTTTGAGTGCTGTTTAAATATAAGGGTGTGGGGCGTGGGGATGGATCATCCCACAAAGACCCCATACCCCTTTCAAATTCAACTATACTTAAACAACTAAAAACTAAAAACTAAACTCATTTTAACATTTTCCCACTTGTGGAGAAGAGTGACAAGAGGAGCAGCAGCAATGAAAAGAGGGTAACAGCAGTGGAAAAAGTGCAATGGAAAATCAAATCCACTACATTTGAGGAAGTTTACCATATACTGTTTGTTTATTCAATTTCCTTTGTATTTTTCAGTCTTTTAAAATTTCCGAACACATAGAGAGCATTTTGTTTTGTTTTTTTCCTTCTATTTGCACTTGCAGACGTGTTTTAAATTCATAACTAAAGGAAACAATTGGCAACAGTTGGATCAGTGAGAGTGAAGAGATTGAAATTCAAACTCAAACAAAGAACTAAAGGTCACAGAAGTATGGCTGCCACTAGGGGTTCTAGGAGTGGAGGTGTAACAGGGTCAAGAAGTTCAACTAACCCAAAAGAATGCCCTTCCAAACCCCTCAAAAAGTATACAAGAGGTACATTTAACCCCAAAAAATCTCTCTTATGATTTGCGAAGTAAAAATTCAGGAAGGTGGGGGGTGAATAGAATATGGCTGTCATTTGTGCAACAAAGACTATTAGGGGCAGCTATGCTAAAAAGTATTGTCCTCTTTTGTGCATTGGTGGACAAAGGATAAAATGTTGTGCGGGTATAACTCTAGCTAGCAAGGTCAAGATAACTAGGTTGCATATGGAGGGAAGCAAAAATAAAAGGAATTCCACTGAAGAGTGAGTAGCCAAGTGTATCATTGCCTATGGGAAACATAGAAGTTGGAATTTAAAGGGGAGAGGATTCTACTTCCACAGAGGGGAAAGAAAGAGCTATTGGTGTTGCAAGGTTGTTTCATATACAATCACGAGAGGTGGCCGAGCCTTTTATTGCTAAGCTTTTTAAGCTCATGTTGTACCATTTCATGCAGCATGTTCTCCCTATTTTGACAAAGGTTCAAAATGTGGTAGTAGTTATTTTTCCCAGAAGAGAACATAAGCTACGTATCACAGTCCTTGATAAGAATATTCTAAGATGAGTGTATTGATGGAAGAAATGAGGCAAACATGGATAAGGGATGATTGTTCCATTAACATGGCTTGTTGGATTGATACCATACATCGGCCACTCATCAATATCATTGTCACATGTTCATATAGCTCTTATTTTCTTAGAGCTATTGCTCATTCAAGAAAGAGGAAGGATGCAAAATTTTGAAGGATGCTGCCAAAGAAGTTAGAGCTTCTAATGTTGTACAAGTGATGACCGACTTATTGTGACCTAATCACACATTGCCCATCAAGGATAGGACCCCTTGTCTTTTTTCGTCCTCTTGGCCCCTTTTTTGTTTTGTTTTTTCTGTTGTCTCAGTGGCTCTGGCGGCAGTCTCTCGGTTCTTGGAAGCTCTGTTTGGGAAGTGATGGGTTAGGTCTAATTCTAAGTTGTTTCCCTATCCCTCAAAGTCCCAGTTTCGGAATATTTCCTAATCTAAAGTTGTGAATTTGAATGAGGCATCAATTGAGTATATCCAGAGGATTTCCAAAGGTCTCCTGAAGGGCTCAGTGGCACCCGAGTCAGAAGGGTATTGAACATTGAAAAAAACTTAAAAGCCAAAGAAGAGCCAACTATGGATCTTGATTGAATAGCTATGGCTAGCATGGTTCCCTATGTCTTCAAGATTTTAATTTTGGGGTTTTTCTTCCTAGAAAGGTATCCGAAATACAAAGGGTGAAAGTCTTAATTCTGACAAAGTCTGGATAATTCTGTAATTATCTAAGAGTGGATCCAAGAAACCTGGCATGATGCCTAAAATTTTCCTGCATGTGTGGACTAGGCCTAGCAGTTCCAAGCGAAAGCTTTGCCAAGGATGAAATTTTATTTCCTATGCCTAGGGCACTAAGAAATTTCATGAAGTGTTCAACTGATCAATGTTTGGAGTATTACTCAAATAAATTTGCTTGGATGTTCCCAAAATTGAAGAAGATATCAAGAAATCAAGGGGTTGGTTGCGTAAACAAAGGATGTTTAAAAGAACTAAAATCTGCCATGATGTCAAGGATGTCCCCAATAGCTCCACGACACAATTTCTTCTTGGTCGGGGAACACGGTTAAAGAAAATCCAGCAAATACCTAAATGCCCCTGCGTGAGCCCAGTGCACAAATGCTACATGATCACAGGTGTGTTAAAGAAAGTAGGGATCGTGGAGAACCGAAAATGCATTTGGAATGATGACATGAACATTCAAGAAGTTTGCTAAGCCAAGGGCACAATTTGCCTATGTTTCATGGAAGCCAATCATAGGGATCTAAAATTCTTCCAAATCCTCAATGGTCATGAGACCTTGTGCAAAGATAGTCACCCGTAAGCCACCTCTAAATGCACCCAACATGGATTCCATATGGCCAAGCAAGGCACGATGTAGATGAACAGCAAAAAATTGCTCAAGGCACAAAGACGACATTAGTAGGGTATGAAGAGCTAAGAAAAAGAAAAATCCTTCATTGGAAACAACATTTCCAGCAAAGACAAACCTTTCTAATACCATGAAGTATGAAAGAGGCAGTGTCAAGGACAAATCTAATCTTCAAACATGGTTTGAACACACCCGAGCGATGGCTCATGGAAATGCAAAGATCCCGTCCAAATGGATGATTCACAAATGTTCTCCCAAGGGGCTTGAGCAGAGTTTTTAGTGAACGAAGGAATAAGAAAATGAAAGGAGGAAATGTCCACAAGAGGCCTTCGCAGGAGACAAGAGTGCCATTGATGTTATGTACATGAACGAAAATTTGGAGTTAAATTCCACTGTGAAGATTAAAACATGTTCGAACACCAAGACAGAGCTTTCACATCGCTTAGTCTACAACTTTGATTTACTACTTCGTCTCCAAAGCCATGTATCCATCGCGAGACCCATGGAATGAAGGCAGAAGAAAGTCAGAAGGAAGGAATGAGACGAGAGGAATCTCAGAATGCAAAACATATACAATGATGGAAATGTTTGCATGCCCAACGCGAAACACGTGCCTGAGGTCCGCCAATAAGCCCAAAATCACGGAGCACGTTTCAACACAACTCGCGGAAGGTCAACAATCTACTATCCCCACTCAAATGCGCTCAAACGCATTCTCGAGCGCAATTTTATAAAGTTGCGGAGCATGGAAAGCAAGGAAAATCCACAACATGCCCTCAAACACACTCCTCATGCATCCGGCGCAAAATGGAAGAAGTCGGGAAATCTAGGAAGTGGAGGAAAATCCTCACGTGAGCCCAAAATGTTCTCGAGCGCAAAACTTATAAGTCAAGGAAAAATTAAAAAGGTGAAATTGTCTACCTATTATCATAAATCACGCCCAATGAAAAGTAAGTGTGGTGAATGAACTTGGCAAAGAAAATAATCCACGAGGACTCCCTAATTGCGCTCAGCATAATGGAGGAATTGATTCAAAATGGAAAAATCCACAACGCGCACGACTGCAAAAAGACATAAAGAAGGAATAGCGAAAAAAATTGGGAAATTTCAAAATTTTGAAATCATGAAAAGGTGAATTTCTCAAAAATTTCGAAATCTTGAAAAAATTCGAAATCTTGGAGAAATTGGAAATCTTGAAAAAATTGAAAAAAATACAAATGTGGGAAATCTTGAAGATTCCAAAATCTCAGAGAAAACTGGAAGTCTTGAAAAGGTTCAAAATTGAAAAAATGGAAGATTTCGGAAAAAATGGAAAACTTTGGAAAAATCCGAAATCTTGAAAATTTGGGAAATTTCAAAATTCTGAAATCTCAAAAAATTGGAAATCTTTAAAAATTTTGAAATCTTGGAGAAATTTGGAAATCTTGAAAAAATTCGAAATCTTGGAGAAATTGGAAATCTCGAAAAAATTGAAAATCTTGGAAAAAAGGAAAATGGCAAAATTGATAAAATTGGATTTTGAAATTATTTTGGATGTTGGAAATAATTCAAATTGCCTAAGTGAAAGAATGTTCAGACCTTTTATCAAACATGCACCCATGGATGAAACGTAATGGTGAGGAATTTTGAAGAATTTAAGAAGTGCGAAGCTTTGAAGAAAAGCGTGCAAGTTTTGAACTGAAAATGATAGAGAGAAAGGATCTTTTGAGGAGAGAAAAATTTTGGATAGAGAATGTTTCTTTATGGAGGGAGAAAAGTTTTAAATTCAAGGTTCTATGAGTTTGAATTTTATTCCCATTGTGGAATGAGATGTAAAGTGTCTTCTATCTTATTTCCTTGCATGATACTTATGTTCGTTATTTCATTTTGCAGGAGGAAGAATTCTAGTTTCCGATGTTCGAGGAAGATATTCTTGTCCGAGGGTTCCGGTTCCGGTTCCGATGTTAAAGACTTTAGCGATCCAGTTCAAGACATTCATGGTTCCAAGCTTCAAAAGATCAAAGTTCAACTTGGAAATCCGAGACTATGGCCTACATAGTTATATGCGAAGACATTCCATAATCACAGACGAGGGAATCCAAATGCACTTTCAAGAAGAAGAATTCCCAAAGCAAGCATGGAAGGAAGAAAACGATCAAAGGAGAGATAATTTCAAAAGAAGTAATTAGAGTTGGATTTGGATTACAAAATGATGCATTGCTGACATGGCACCCAATCGTCAAAGATCTTCAAGTCAAAGTCAACGCATTTAAAGGAAGTAATCAAGAATAATTTATTCAAGGAAGACAAAGCATTTATTACATAGTGGGCATTCATGTTGCCCCACTCTCCTACGGAATGGGCAAGCATGTAGTGGGCATTTATTACCCACTATAGTGGAGATTCTCCTTATTGGTCCTCATAGTTATGCTCGTAAATGTAGATTCCTTCTTCTTGCCCTAACCCTAATTAGGGTTGAGGTGGCATGATCTGGGCCATCGGTTATTGTTTTGATCCGGGTCACCTGTTGTATTTGAGGACCTATATAAAGGCCTCGCTTCTCATTTGTAAGCAATGGAACTTTGAGAGTGTTGCTAAGAGCTATTAAGACAATAAAATTTTCACTGAAGCTTGGTGATTATTTGATGTGTCTTGAAGCTTGCTTGGTTTTATAATTCCCTCATTTAGTTTAGATTTGTTGGATAAAAGTTAGATGAAGTGTTGTGATTGCAATGGGAAATATGATGGTGTTTTGATGAGTTCCTTTGGTTCATACTTTTGAGGTTTTACTAGTTGTAAACCATTGTGCAAAGTTAGCCTGAACCCCATTCCTGCATATGCTTAGCTTATGTCATTCACGTACATTGTTCTTCATGATGGTGTTCGTGGTGGTATGAAAATCTTTTGCATAACCCTTGAAGATTGCACCGGTTCTCATGTAGTTGTAGTATAACTTGGCGAAGCGAAACCTGGTTATTCAGGAATTTGTCCACCAAAGTACTAATTGTTGCTATCATTACCCTTAGGTTAAACTAGAATTCCTAACCCTTAAACCCCCCTGTTATTTCTGCATATCTCACAAAAATCCCAAAAAAAGAACTTCATTGCAAATCTTTTGATAGTTCTCGTGTTCATCATAATGTGAAATCATTCCAAGACTGAAAACGTAAGGCCCCTTGTGATCATCAGCAAATCACATTTATCACCGAGCTTATCCACAGTCAAGACCTGGCATAAAAGGAACCTTGGAGTCATCATATGATCTTCTCGCAAGCTTAGCATACACGAGACTTTGATCAAGAGAGGATAAGATACCTCAATATTTTGTTCTACTGTTTAGTGAGTCCTAAAACACACATCAACAGAAACTAGCGCTAGAAAGAGGGCTTAATTCATAAGTATTGAAAGATTCTGCACTATGAGTCAAGATGGTACTACCGCATAGAGACATCATACATGTCCTGTTGCCAAATCTTGGATTCGAAGACGACCAAGAAGACATGATTGGAGGATTGAACTCTCGCCTGGAAAGTTAAGAGAAGTGGAGTTGAGTATATGCGAGTGAGTTTTGTGTTAGAAGAAGAGAAAGTTCAGAGGATTGAAGCAACTATTAAAAGAGCATTGACCATTCGGAGGAATCAACAGCTTTCAACACCCGTCAGAAAAAATTTAGGAAGATTTCGCATACTGGAGCGTATTAATTCATTCTCGCCTGAGGTACTTCTTGCTCTTGACGCTGTGAAGGTAGAGTTTGAAATAAATTTGTGAGATCAGCTACACTTGGTGAATTTTGACTTGTCGATGATTCTTTCTTGCTTCGCCTAGGCTTTAGATCAAACTTTAATTCTTGTAGCTCTTCCGCTCCTGGAGTGGAACTTAAAATTCTTCGATGTACCTCAGGCGAGAATGAATTAATACGCTCCAATATGCAAAATCTTCCTTAATTTATTCTGACAGGCGCTAGAAGTTGTTGATTCCTCTGAATGATCAATGCTCTTTGAATAGCTGCTTCAATCCTTTGAGCTTTCTCTTCTTCTTCTAACACAAAACTCACTCGCATATACTCAGCTCCACTTCTCTTAACTTTCTAGGCGAGAGTTCAATCCTGCGATGATGTCTTCTTGGTCGCCTTCGAATCCAAGATTTGGCTACAGGACATGTATGATGTCTCTATGCAGTAGTACCATCTTGACTCATAATGCAAAATCTTTCAATACTTATGAATTAGGCCCTCCTACCGCCAGTTTCCATTGACGTGTGTTTTATGACCCACCAAACAGTAGAACAAAATACCAAGGTTTCTTATCCTCTCTTGATCAAAGTCTCGTGTATGCTAAGATTGCGAGAAGATCATACGATGACTCCAAGGTTCCTTTTATGTCATGTCTTGACCGTGGATAAGCTTGGTGGTAAATGTGATTTGTGTTTACCCGCTGGGGTAACCTAGTCTACTTGCAGAATACACAGAACATGATAGATATAAAGTAAAAGACAAGTATTCTCATTCATTCATTCGAGTGATTACAATATTGTCCGTGCATAACATGATGCTTTACCCGAAGGTAGTACAAGGATATAAAGGACCGAAGGGACGCGACGGTTGGTAACCGTGTGCCAACTCCCTAGCCTCCGGTCATAACTAATTCCCAACTGACACATAATTACATTATACCATTATACCCGACAACATCATCCCCCCCAAAAAGACAAGTCGTCTCCGATGACTTCACAACAAAATGGGGACAAATGTAACTATAACCAAAGAATCACAACTGAGAAGGGGTCTGAGAAGGCATCCCTGAAGAGCTAGAAGAAGCTAACTGAGCTCGTAACGCATAGACCTATTCTATCCAAGCCTTCAAGTCCCGCTCGGCAACCATTTGGTGCTCCAGGGCATTCTTAACCATCATGGCAGCCTCCAACAACTCTTTCTCCTTCTGGTCCGCAGCCTCCCGAGCCTGGGTGAGATAGGTGTCCAAGGTACATCGTTCTGCAGCTATTTCCTCCAGCTGCTGCTCAAAAGAAAGTCTCTCCCTAGCAACCTGTGCATCCATTGCTAACTTTGTTGTCCTAGCAGCTTCCACCTGAGCCACCAACTCACTGCACTTTGTTGCCCGACTGGCCTGCTGGCGAGCCAACTACTCGGTACGCTAAGCCAGGTCCGACTCAATGGCCTCTAATCGGGTGGCCAGCTTCTCCCAAGCACTCTGCGCGGCCACCCGTGCCATCTCCCGTCCCTCGAAAACCTGCTTTGTACACCTCGGGGTATAGTAACTCTCTCTGAAGGCCTGCTCTACCTGTCGCACTAGAGTCTCTATGCGACTCTCTACCACAGGCTCCGTAACTACCCAAGTTGTCAACATCTCCACTGTCTCGACTGTGGGCCATCCGCCTGCCTCAAAACAGGCTACAAAAGCTATGGGGCAACCAACCCGAACAAAAGTCAATAGCCGCTCCAAGTTGGCGGCAACACTCCCTAACCCGCGACTGTGCGGAAGCCATCACCTGACGGCCACGGGCTGCCATATCTGCAAGGTATGCCTCAATGTCTTCGGTGGGCTCCGTCAGGGGCTGAATGAAGGATTCACTCAACCCCTTTGTGACCACAGGACTCTTCACAGCGAAGTGTCCCACCTCCTTGCTCATATCCCATGCAACATGTCCGACCTCCTTGCCCACATCCTGTGCAACGTCCTCTACCAAGTGCGCCGTGTGATCAGCTGTAGGGGATGCTACTGTATCCAGATCGATCACCTCTGGGGATACCTCCCGCTTAGGAGAGAGAAGTGTCGTTCCTGCTGGGGCCAGCAAAGCCATCTAAAATCGTTGGCTAAGCCAACTACAAATGCCCTCAATGGAAGAAGGATCGGCTCAAGGTGGATCCAACAAAGCCCTGTCAATGGTCACCACGGCATCTGTCCCAACCACATCCAACTGGACTTGGCCCTCTCTGACGGGCTGGTCCGACTCCTCTGTCCTGTTTCCTCCTACCTCTGTTTCTACTGAAGGTAATGCCTTCGGGACTACTGACGAGGTCATGTTGACTGGTGCCCGCAACTGACCAAAAGCGGGGGTGGCCTGTGTGCACTGCTGGCCGAATGTTGTTGTGGGAGTCAAATGTGCGGTCTCGGAGAGCATTGGTGGGGTAAATAGCACCGGTGTAGGCGTGTCTATGGTAACAGTCACCTTCGTGGGGTCAGCCTCTAATGTGTCCTCATCCCCGTCACTCTCGGATGTCGCCTCTCGCCCGCTGTCTATGTCCTCCGATGCCAACTCTGAAACTGTTTGCCTCTGTCGCTTCTGTCCTGGAAGAGCCTTCTGACCAGTCGGAACATCCAAGTGTCTCCAACACATAATAGGAGGCTCACCTGGGGCCAAGGGCCCTGGTTTAACTTCTCTCAACAGAGTGGCCTCCGGGATCTGTCTGACTAATGCGTCCAGAAGTAATCTGATCGCGTAATGCGACATGTAGAAGGTCTTGTGCTGGAGAGTCATAAACTCGTTCATGCGCTCGGATAATAATTCTGCCCAGTCGTATCCCTTGCCTCCCATTAAGTTCTTCATCAAGGATATCTACGGAAATGAGATGTCGGAAGCCCTGCTGGAACCCGTAAGTCTGCTTTTGACCACGTCCATGAGACTACGCCAATGCCCCTCTCTCACGAATGACTTCTTCACCCCTCGGCCCTGTGAAGACTTCCTGATAGACTCCTCTGCATCGGAGAGGTTGTCTCTGCATATCAGCCTTATGTAGAAATCCTTCACCTCTGTTGTGAGTTTCTTGCCCTTGAGATCGATCTTTTGCCCTCCGTTCGGTAAACCAAATACCCTTCGAAATTCTCTCGCTGTGAAGGAAATCTCAACATCGCAATCCATATAGGACACAGTGCTAGTGCGAGAGTACTGATCGTATGTTTCCACCATTGCTCGCAGGGGGCCTTTGAATTCTTTGATACAAAAATGGGCATTTGGATGACCCACTGGACCTGCGCCCTTCGAAGACTTTCCTTTACTGGATCGCTGTCCCGTGTCTCCTGCCACCACTTCCGGCAATCCAATCCGTTCAAACCCTCAAACATTATGGTTTGGGGTGATGGAGCCCTAAACTTTTGCAAAAAATTTAGGATCTCCAATTGAGAAATAATGTTGGAGATTGATGAAATATTATCATTGATGGGAAATGTGAAATGAGTTCTTACCATGCAAATTGAAATGAGACATTACCATTAATGTGAAAATAAAAAAAGGTAAGTTCAGGTCTATGGAGTTGGATAAATGAAATCAATACATTGACACCATCTTTGTGAAGAAATGAAACGTCTAAGCCCTTTTTTCTCTGCATTAGTGTACATGGAAAAGATATATATATTCAGAAGAACTTGCATACCACCGTCTATGAAATAGAGCATGTGACATGAATATAATATGCAGCATCATTATCATGAGGTATAGTGGATTTTAGAAGACTCGATGAAATTATTAAATTAATAATGATGAAGAAATACCATACGCAGAGGAAGAGTCTTCCCACGCCATACAGCAAAGAAAGGGTGTGAATGTAAATAAAGAATATCTTTTAGATAGATACAATGATAATACATAGTTGCTTGAAGTAACAGAAAACAATTATACACAGGCCTCAATAAATATAATCACCGCATATTTCTCTAAAAGTATTCCAAGGAGTGTGAAGAAGTGTTGTTATTGATGCCGAAAATGTGATGAACA